>NW_004624794.1:6890778-6937888 GCF_000247695.1 Heterocephalus glaber | reverse complement strand
AATGGGGAAAAAATAAGAACCAAGATGCATTATATAAAGGTACAATTCCCAATGAGAAATGTAATTGTGTTGTATATCTACAATGTACCAATAACAGAATTTAATACCAAAAATAAAAGAAAATACACTCATTTTATTACAGTATTTCTGAATAAAAGACAGTTTGTGGGGTGGAAATACAGAGAAGACATGCAAGGGGGGTGCTGTGGGGCTAAGTATGGGCTAATTCCTGGGGGCCAGGGCTGGGAGTGGGCCTCTACCTTATCAGCTCCCCATCATGGGTCTCATGTCTGCACAGTGGTCTGAGCTGGACCTCAGTGGGACCACTGTGACCTAATACCACCAGCCAGGGACCCCTTTCCCCTGAAATGCAGCCTTACAAGGTCACTTCTGCTCAGAGGCCCCTGAGGCTCTCAGTTACCTGTGCATCCAGCCACCTGTTCTCCAAGGCTCTTTGTTTCTGGCATTGTTTCTCAGGTCCATCTCCTGTTCTGGGTGCCTTGTTAACACTTAGGAGCATTTGTTTTCTGCCAGGTCTGGGAACAGCAATGTATGTGTTTCGACTCATTTGAACTTCAGAACAACCTTGTGGAAAACAATGAGGTATGATAGGTGTTCACTTTTGTGAGGGTTAAGCTTGATGCTATCAAGTACATTGGCTTGGGAACCACCCAGGATGTTAGTAAAGCACACTTCTGAGTGTGTCCATGTGGGTCATGGAGGTGTGATCTTGGCTACTGTTTGGTCCTTGGCCCTTTCTTTGATACTGTCTCCTGCTCTGCTTCCCAGGTGCCGTAAACTAAGCAGCTTTGCTCCACCATGCCCTTCTGCCATAACGTTCCTCCCTTGGAACCAGGTGACCATAAACTGGATCTCTTGAAACCATAAGCCAAATTAAACTTCTCCTCCTTTAAGTTCAAGTACAGTATTGTGTCTCTGATGAGAAAGCTGATTAATACAACTGTCAAAAGATAAGGGCAGTGCTGGGCTCCAAATCTAAGTATTTGGGTTCTGACTAGAGGTGTCCATCAACTGGATTAGGGTCACTGGCTTCACATGAGTTTAAGTAATAATTTAAAATTGGGAATCTCAAAATGTTTTCTAAAACTCTGAGATATATTGAGATGATTGCATTTAAAACACGGACACTTTTAATGCACAAAATTGGCTAACTTTCTTGTAGGAGCATGAATGGGCCCTCAGTCTGTAGCCATCTCCAGCTTTGCAGGAAAATCTTCAAAGGCACTGAGTGTAAGTAGAGATGGGACATGAAGTGTTCTTAGAAGAGGTGGCAAAAGCATTGGTCATTGAGGCCACAGGGCTCAGCCTGACTGCTGGAATGACCTCAGCACATTTCTCCCAAGCAACAGAAACTAAGATCGTGGTGGAAGATGTGGGGAGGCCATCAGTAGGAATTAAAACTTTAGAGATGTAAGTGTTATACACCCCTCTCTTTGGTAAGGGGTGAAGTAAGACTGTGTAGTTCACAGGAATGATCTGGAGTTCAGATCACGTTTAGGGTTTGCCAACATGTAGGTTCACTGTATCCTGAAAGAAAGATTTATTATTTGCATTCTATAGTATGGAATCAAGCCCCAGAGAGGTTAAGTAACTTATAGTGACACAATGTCTCTGACACAGTTAGTGAGCAGTGACAATAGGAACCCAAATGTGGTGGAAATGATTCTTAACCTGTGCTTCTTAACCACTGGCACAGTATGGTTGCCCCATTGGAAGCAGCCAAACCACTCCACACCCTGAGATCCCCCCTCAGTCTTTGTTTGTAGTTTTTGTCTTATTGAGGGGCTCTTTGGGACCAATAAGAACAATCTGCCAATATGTCAGGTAAGTCTCTTTTGATGGCTCATCTTTGGTGTCAAACTGACGAGATGAAGTGACACCTAGATAGCTGTGTGATTGATTTGTGAGTTGCTGGTGGTCTAAGTTGGGAAGATCTACCTGCAACGTGGGAGGCACTGTCCAGTTGGCTGGGGGCCCAGATGCAACACAAACACAGAGGGAAGGTGAATTAGCTTTCTCTCCTGGAGCCAGAACACTCTTCTCTTTCTGCCCTTGGACATTAGAACTCCCAAGTTTTCCAGCCTTCAGCCTTGGACCAGGAGTTACATCAATGGCTTCTTTGTTCTGAGATTTTTGGTCTTGGACTGAGCCAAGCTACCTGCATCCTTGGGTGTCCAGATTGTAGACAACCTATCATGGGACTTCTAAGCCTCCACCATTATATGAACCAATTCCCCTACTAAATCTGTCTGTCTATCTATCTATCTATCTATCTATCTATCTATCTATCTTCATCATCATCATCATCATCATCATCATCATCATCATCATCATCAGTCATTAGTCTACAACTCCACCATCTATCAATCATCTGTGGCTGTATCTATCTATCTACTCACCTGTCATCATCTCTTCTATTGATTGTGTGTCTCTGGAGAGCCCTGACTAATACAGCTTTCATTGCCTGTAGCATCCATTCTTTAAGTGTGATCCCAGAACAGTAACTTAGCATCACTCAGAAACTGAGAACATGTTCTTGGACTTCACCTCCAAACCTACTGACTGAAAAACTTTCAGTGGTGAGGTTTTGAACAAGATTTCCAGGTGAGAATTTGAGAATCACCAGTCTTCTAGAAAACTAGAATCCACATTGAATCCAGGGTCTTCTTACTGAGCTACATACATCTTCAGCCCTTTAAAAATTATCTGAGACAAGTTCTCACTAAGTTGCTAAGGTGCTCAAGCTGAGCTCCAACTTGCCCTCCTCCTGCCTCAGCCTCCCAGAGTGCTGGGATTACAAACTCCCTCTTCCATTTTATGCCAAAAGCTGGGAGCTCTGCTCTGGTCAGGGGCAGATGAGAAAGGTGTGCTCGGTTGGGTAGGGCAGTGCAGCACAATGGCCAGGAGAGAGAGCAACACTGGAGGAGAGCCTAGCAAGCAGCTGTGGGTCAATGTGAGAGCTGTCACAGGGTCGATAATGCTGCCACTGAGCAAATGTGATGCTTGAGTTCCTTTTGGTCAGCAGTGGTGTGAGAAATAAGCTTCAGGAAACAGGATGCTCCCTGTCTGTGCTTTTCTTTTCTGCATCACATAGACCCCCAAACCAAGGGAAGGAGTTGGGCTTGATAATAATGATCAGAGATCCCCCCACCAGGAAATAGAGATATGGTATCACTTGGGGTGCTGTAGACACTTGTCTTGCAGCAGGAAAGCAGGACAGTCCCAGATTCACAAGGCTCCAGGCTCTAGGCACAGAAACTAATGGTTAAAGTGTGGCATGTATAAGAAACACACACTATTCTTTGTTTTGTTTTAAATAAATGTTTTATTTTAGAATAATTTTAGATTAATAGAAAAGTTGCAAAAATAATATTAAATGTTCCCATGTATACTTTACCTATTTTCCTCGATATTAGCAACTTCCATTATCAGAGTACATTTGTGAAGTAAACTACCAAATTGATATATTTGGACATCACCTGTTTTTCCCACTAATGCTCTTTTTCTGCCCCAGGATCCAGTTTAAGATGCCATATGAAATTTAGTCATCATGATTGTCAAGTATCTCTAGTCTGTGATGATTTCTTATATTTCCCCAAACCTTGAGTCTCACTGAGCAGTAACCAGGTAGGTAGAATGCAGTTGTTACATTTGATAGAATCAGAAAATAGGTTTAGAAAAGTCCTGAATTTTTCCCTCAAAGACAATGTATTTTCCTGTGGAATTTCCTAAGTTTTAAATGTATCTAACTGTAGATTGAGTTATCTGTAACCCAAAATTCTGAAATCTGATACCCCCAAATCCAAATATTTTTGCGAGCAAACATGATGTCACAAATGGAAAGTTTCACAACATGAGGCTTTGCTTCACACATGAAATTATTTTTAAAAATTGTATAAAACTACCTTCAGGCTATGTGTATAATGTATGTATGGAACACAAATAAACTTGGTGCTTAGACTTCCATCCCCAAGACATCTCATTATTTATAATATGCAAAATATTCCCAAATTAAAAAAAAAACCCAAAACACTTTTGGTCTCAAAGCATTTGGATAAAAGATGCTCAATCTGTAGTTTATGATAGCTGCACCCCATAACTCTGGGGGATGCCATTTAATCCAGTTCATGGGCTGCTGTCTTCTGAGGTTGGACATTGTGGTAAATAAAGGCTCTGTAGTGACAACTAATTGAACATTTTGAAAACATGTACTTTGTATATGTCAGGCCAAACACATCTGCAAGTCCTACCCACCCAATTGATTTTGGCCTTTAGAGAAGCAAGATATTTATGGGACACTCAGGACAACACATTTGGAAAGAAGCAAAATTTTAGTTTTTGTGTCATTTCCCTCTTGATCTGTGTACCATTTGTTGTTTAATTATACTGTTTGATCTGTAACCTTTTCCTCAGAGATCCTGGCTTTGTCTGACCTAGTAGTCTGGCTCAGGAAATCTGCTGAGATTCTTTTCCCCAGATCTGGACTACGAAGGTGAGTGCCTACAGGTTAATAACGAACTTCAATCCCAAAGGGCAGGAGTCTATTTGGAAAACAATCCTGTCTGTAACTGGCCTAAGAGAGACTTACTTTTAGAAAATACCGATGGAATGTTGGTGACATATTTTGGAGCAGCCACTCTGCAGGATTCAGTCTGCAGTCACGCACACAAGTCAGAAAGAACATTCCTTCCACGCCAACCACATGCCGACCTCTGTTACAAGGGCATTAGGAATGTGACTGTGGCAGACTGTCACTTCAACCATTGTCATTCTTTTACAGATCAGCACACTGAGGCACAGGGAGATTAAGTCTCTTGCCCAAGATCATGCATCCCCCTAGTATTAGACCAAAGATTTGTCACCGACCATACAGGTTGGAACACAGCCTCCCAGACGCTCTGCTGTGCTGGGGCTTTTTATCATTGTAAAGGGTAGTTGTGGGTCTGCCTAGGAGGACAAGTAAGTGGAGTCTGGAAGAAGGTGAAGAGGTAACAGGATTTGTAGACTGTCTTATGTTATAGGTTGTACCCAGGTTTAATGTGGACCATTAGGAGTTTGGATTCCCAACTCTGGGGTCAGCAATATCAGCCAAAGTACAGAAGAAAAAGCAAGCCTTTAAAGGGGTCTCTATTTCATGGCTTCTATGTTTCCCTTTGCAAACTCTTTGGGCTGAAGCCAAGGAGAGAAAGAGTTTTTGTACTTGCAGAGTTGTCACGTGACACACCCTAGAGGAGCTCTGGGGCTCTTTGAAAACCCGCTGCAGAGGAGGGAGATGCCAGTGCAGGAGATTTGGTCTGAAGCATTAAAGGTGATGTCTGCTAAGTTGTGGAATGCTCCTCATGGCTTGGGGATACTTCACAGTTGAAGTCACATTTCCAGGCCTTATGGCATGTTGTGGAAATGTTACAGTTGTTTTTCCTCTTATCTACATAAACAACATAACTTTGTCAGAAAATTGAAAATGTGCACTTTGTCCCATCAGCGAAAATGGGCTGTCAGATAAGGCTTTTTTTTTCTCTATTGCATCCTATGAATGATGTAAATGGTTTTTGGCTTTGGAGGATTTTTTTTTGCCAGGCACTAGAGTAAATGATCAGAGTGGTAACATTTTTAACCTTATCTATCATACTGAAACATTTTTTCTGCCTCCAATAAAACATGTCAGAGTCGATTAAGGACATTTTTCAATGAGGTATAATTCACAGATTTTAGTAGCGAATCCAAGAGCACTGAAGTATTAAAGAGGCTGTGAATACTTAATTACAGATATGTTACCATTCTACCTTTGCTTGAATTCCCTTAACGCTTAGGAGCTCTGCTCTGAAAATGCGCGTTTTGTCTGATTGCTGGGTCGGAGGAGTAGCAGGTAGGATGGCTGGGGATGTGTCACATTGTATCTGGTGACAGGGCCGTGAAAGATACAGCAGCTCAGTACGTTTGGCGGTGCTTATCTGGTACATGAGAGCACATTACTTCCCAAAGCCCAGGATCACTTTGGACAGTATCATTAAATGCCACGTCATTACCTGTTATAGAGCAGTGCTTTAGCTTCAAGGGCCTCTTGGGATATGTGCAACAGTCAGAAGAATGATGGGCAAAGATGGAGCCAGCATTAAATTTTCAATGGAAGCAGTATTGGCTTTGACTTTTCAGAAGCCTTATCTGTTAGATGGTGTTTGTCACTGGGCTGCAGAGCTGTGGATGTTCGTCAGTTGGAAGTTGCAGGCAGTTGAACGATATGGACAGGTGAAGTCTCCGTGGGGACCGGGCTGGCTCGCAGAGAGCTGGAGGGGGTAAATTGAAGGTTTATTTATCCCATTCGCTGTCAAGGTCAGCTTGCTAGAGAGCTGTCCTATGGATGCTTACAAATGCCAAAATCCTGGCAAATTGTCGGAGAGAGCCTCCAAATCACTGACCTTTGTACAGCTCCCATCAACGTGCTGGTGTCTCGGAAGGGGTCCTCAGAGGGAGTTAAATGGTTGGTAAAATGAGCCTTGTGCTGTTGCTGTAATGTCAACGGTGCTGCTATGTATTTTTTTACTTTTGCGTTTTCAGCAACAAGGGTAAAGTCAAAGATATGACTGATGAAAGAAGGGGGTGGATTGTGCAGAATAATTATGCCAGTGTGGGTTTTGGAAAATGAATTGGTCTGAATTTCTACATTTGACCATATTTCAAAGCTTCAAGTCTAAGGCATTTCAGTCTCTCCATTGTTCTAGTCCTGCTAGAAAGAAATATTTCACAGGGATAATTTTTTTGTTATTCCCCCTCCTTATCCAGGTACCTGATGTAGCCAAAGGCCTCATGGGGCTGGCTATTCTGAACTATGTGTTCTCCTGGTGTGGATTCTGGTCTAATTTTGCCATGACAACTAACTCAAGGAAGTGCGACAGAGTCCATTAAATTGCCTTCTATTCCTTTTGTTGAAGGTGGGACTCTATGAAATGGGACTTATTATAGTGACAGTTATTCACCTACAGAAGCCATGACTGAGCTATGAAGGAATACCCACACCATGGAATATTATACATCCCCTAAAAAGGACCTACTTGTTCTGTATCTGTTGACTTGGAGGGATAGCCACAGGATCCTAAGAAAGAAAAGTGTATGATTTCTGTGATTAGATTCTGCAAAAGAATTAAAACCACCTTCCACCTAGGACTGCCAGATAAAATATATAATGCTTGATAAATTTGTATTTGAGCTTCAGATAAATAACAAATAATCTATAAACATTTTTAAAGAAAATTTGTTGTTTATCTGAAATTCAAATTTAACAGGATATCCTCCCTTTTTATTTGCTAAATCTGGAAACTCTCTCCCTTCCCTCCGGATACATAATATATGCGTCCATTGAGATCTACATACCTATATGTTTGTGTGCATGCAGAGTGAATATGTGTGTCTGCATGGTTACATAGGCATTAGGTAAATAGAAGAGACATCTTGGTAATTAAGGAGGATTTTCTGGAAGGGGCAGCATAGGGGTTAATGGGAGGGTATGTGGTGGAGGGGGGAAGAAGGCGAGGAAGACAAAAAAGGCAAAAGGAGAGACCCATCGGCAGTAGGTCATTCGTTCAGTTGTTCATGTTACAAAGAGCTCCCAGATTTCCTGTGTCAGAGCCTGGGCCAGGCATGAGGATTCTAAGAGGAAGGGGCAGGTTCCTGGATCTTGGGAGCTCACCTTCCAGTGAGGAGAGCTGAGAGCCAAGCAGGCTGCCGCTGGACATCTCCTGGTTGGGGCTGCCACGGACCCTGAGGGCTCCCCAGTGGGGTCTCTGCTCAGAGCTGGACAGTCAGCAGTACCTCTTCTGTTGAAGATTTGGCATAAAAACCGAAAAGGTGTGTACGTCATAGGCCCAGTTTTCACTCTCTGGGACTTTCTCCTGGTCTAAACTTTTTCTTTATCACCCATGAGCTCAGGGATGATTAAAATTGCCTTGCAGTGGTGGCATTTGGGGACCTGGTGAAGGGTCAGAGGGGGACAGCACTGGGAAAACTGTGTTCTGTCCCTTTATGTTTAATATGAAAGACAGTTGCTGCAGGTTCCTTGCATCCACTATTTACAAGATCATTCAAAACCCTCCTTCTTATTTCCAAATTCAATTAAAGAGCTGTTAATATGTCCCAGGTTTGTTGTAATGAGCCCATAACTGAAACTGACATCATTATCAATTCAAACAAAACACAAATCCTTCATCTTTTGCTTCCTCAGGGAAACACCAAACTTCCCCAATCCCTGGCCTCTCCCTGGCCAGGAGGATGCTGGAGGCTTGCCTGCCTGTCTCTCTCTTGCAAATACTAAGGTTTCTGTGGAAGGGGACTTCTCTTCCCACTCTATTTGCTCCCTTTGGCCAATGAGACTTTGAAAATTGTAATTCTGGAAAGTCCTTTCTAAGTTCCACTTCCTGATGAGTGCCCCTTGCAGGAATTCTTTTCAAGAAACTTGGTGAGTGGGATTTTTCTGTGCTGTTCTGTAGCCTAAAGCTCTGATGTTCTGTGGCCCCAAATCTCAGCTTCTCATCATGCAAACTTTTCAGGGTTCCCACATCTACTCTTCTGGAATGAGGAGGAAATGGGCAAAGAATTCCACCTGGGTAGTGATGCAGAGGGGAGCCCGATCATGAGGTAGAGACAGAGAGAATAAAGGTCAGAAGATAGAGGTGGATAGAATGGGTGAGCAGGGTCTTCAACTTTCAGCTAGGGCAGGACATGTGGGCAGTTAGGGATGATTCAGCTGGGCTCACCCATCAGACCCAAGTGTTCACTGGGTTTCTGTTGGACAGAGCATTGAAAGGAGGTACAGAGGGATGCTGGGAGAAGATTTGTTTCTGAGCATGAACTGAGGGTCAAGAATTGGTGATACTGGTCCATTCTCCTAGTAGTTCAAGCACATAAGAAGAAGAGTAGGTCGCTGAGAGGTTATATTTTTTACCTAACCTTTCAAAAAGCTAGTAGCAGCTGAATCTAAGCTCAAAGGCTTGTGTTTAACATGTTTGCAGAGTAGCCAGGAGGTGTTTCTGCAGCCTGTTTATCTAACAGGTGTTTCTGTGAGTTTATCCACAGGTGACCCAGAAACCCCCATTCCTGAGGCACAAGGCAACCCCTCCATTAACCTTCCATCAATATGGAGCTGTGGTTTCTCTCATTATGTCCTTCTCTGCATTCTGACCCCTTCCTTCTCTGTAGAGCCTGAATATTGGAGTCTTTCTGGAAGCTTTTATGTGCACTGGGCATCTGACTCTTGGTGCTCACCAGAGTGTGTGGTTCCCAAGAGCTGAGTCTGGACTGGGCCATGCTCAGGACTAGCTGTTCCCACACATTGTAGGGGACACACCTGGGCCCTGCCTGGGGTGTGTTGAAGCTTCTCTTGGGGGAAGGGAGCCACTGCAGAACCTCATTCAAAAGCCCATTTTCCAAATGGATCTTGCACCTGGAGCCCTGGATGGATGACTCTATCAGTGATGTGGAGCCACAGCTTTCTGCAGCACTTGTCTTGGAGTGAGTGCAAATTTCCTCTCCTCCCCTCCATCAGCTACCCAGCCCCAGGCCCTCATTGAGCCTTCTGTGCAGGTCTCCATGGAGACCTCCACTGTAGTTTTCCACCCCAAAGTGGAAAATGACCAGCGATTTCTGCAGCGAGTTCATCAGCTTTGCCCTGGTTGGTTTCCAGTGACCTGAGCTACATGTCTTTGGCTGCTTCACAAACTCTTAGAGAGGTGAAAGGAGACAGAGCCACAGATTCCAATCATTGGTGCCCATCAAAGAAGAGGCCAATTGCATCTTTCCATTTGTTTTTCCTCTCTGAGCTTTTAGGGCATTGCCATTCCTTCTGTCACTCACCCACCAGGAAGTCAGCTGCTGAGGATTCTTGGGAGCACGTGTTGTCCCAGCCTCAGCAAATACTGAACAAAGCAAACAAAACAACTGTTTTTGTTTTTTTTCCCCTATCTTCTCTGGTCTTCAGCAAAAAGACCAGGCATTTTCTTGAGTGCCAGGTACATGTAAAGAGAAGCAAGGCACAGTTACTCCCAAGGCAACTGTTTTTATGGAGACAATATGCTTCAGAGGAGCAGCTGATGAACATGTACACAATCACATAATTTCAGAGAGTAGTAGGTGCTATGCACAAAATCCCCCAGGGGATATCATGGTCAACCATATGTAGGTCTTGAGGTTAAAACCTGAAATCCCAAAGAGCAGACCAAGGGAAAGCCTGGGATCTGCAAAGACTCTGGGGTGGGAGGAGCCAGCAGGATGGGGGCTCAGAGAACACAGGAGCACATGGATGGAGAAGAATAAAGAGGCCTGCAGAGAGGGGTGTGCAGGTCTTTGAACCTGGAACTACTAGTTGGTATTTTTCTTAGCACAGTCATACAGAGAACCCACAGAGGGAGTTTCCTGTTGTTCTACCTTTGGCTTGGCCAGCTGCCTTCCCTTTCTTTGCCTACTGACACTTTGCTCTTCTGACCTGCTCCTTGCTCCCTGAAATCTTCTCATCCTCCCTACCAGGATCCATTACTGTCTCATACCGGTCTCCATCGGACAGAGCACTCTGCTGGCAGCACCTCCACAGCTTTGCAATGCTGGCTCTGAGCCCTGGGGCCATCTTGTATTCTTCTTTGCAGATCTGAAGTCCCTGATGCACAAACTTGTTCAGGTGTCTTCCTCTAAGCCAGCAGGTGCCTTGTTCAGGAATAAGGCCAACAGAACACCCTTGGGAGACAGGGACAAGAGTCAGGCATCTACAGCCTTTCCAGCCCTTTGGAAGAATCCTGGGTTAGGAACTCCATGGGAGAGCTTAGGCATTGGTGCCAGCCATTTTTGGCTTTGGGTGAGCTTCTGGGTAAGGATTGAGTCAGACTGGTGAGTAAAGAGAGAAGGCTGGAGGCAGAAGCAACATCCCTGCTTGGAACACACCATTGCTGAAGGCCACCCAGAAGCCATTCAGGATCAGAACCCTTGTTAGACAAGCCAATGGTTATGTGTGTCTTTATCCCCATGGCCAACAGAATGGGTTTATCCAGAGCAGGAGTTGCTGGTGAACACAGCTTCTTGTACATTCATGCTGTATGGAGTCCTCTCTCCCCACTGACTCATGCCTTGGTCCTTGACCTGTGATGTGGCTTCTGTAGGGGAGAGGTTCTATTTGAGTGATGCTGGTCTGGGTCATCCCTGAGCTGGAAGATACCCCAGAGGGACTGTCCCATCCACCAGGTGACCCTTCAGAAATGAGGTCTATCTGGTATTTCCCCTATAGGTCCCCCACCTCCATCTTGCTGTGGACAGCCTGAGCCCTTGGAAACACAACACATGGATTTAACATATATCATTATCCCACTAGAACTGCCTGAGCACACAGGCTGCTCTGTCCATCCAGGCCTGCTGAGACACTGCTAAGGCCCCACACTTGGCAGCAATTGGTGTTTGAGAACACTGCATCCTTCTGGTACCTGCTCTACTTCTGGTGGATTTGAGGCTCAGATTTGTTCCCTTGCCCACTGCCACCCACTGGATCAGTGTCCTTTGGGCAGGGTGCTTGGACCAATAGGGACCCTCCTTTTAGCTTGTCCTACTAAAGCTCTTTTCTCCCTTGAAAGAAAAGGTGACCTGACTTCCTCCTCTCCTATTTTTGTGGCAGAACTGGCCACATGACAGAACACATTATGGTTGCAACTGTATTCCCCAAACTCATCTTCAACCAACATCTAATACATGTTCTTCAGTGTGACGGGTGCTCATTGGCCCATGGGAATGGCCAGGGGAATGGGGAGCTGTCTCAGTTCCATGACAGGGTGGTTACCCTGCAGCTTCTTTCTGTCCTTGTGACCAAATAGTCCCTCACGATGCTGAATGTCAAGACCACGGTCCAGCATGCTCCTGCCAGCTCTCGAACCCAAGCTCAGAATGAAGCCTGGCAGGAGTAATTGCTGTAAAGATGCATGATTCCATTCTGTGGACATTGAGAGGAGATTTTCTGGATGAGTAGCTGAAGAAAAGGTAAAGTCATGACCTTGACCTTGAAGACAATATCATTAACAGAGTCACAATACCATATTCTGGGCCACCTACCTATGTCATATCAACTTGCAAAAAGTCCCAGTAATATTTACAGTTGGTCTTTAAATAGCAGTGGATACGAATAAAAGAGCAATATCTCACATCATTAGTCCATAAATATGCAGTTTAGTTTTATTTGTCAAATAAAATAACCTGAGATTGAATTGCCTAGTTGAAAGACAAAGACATACATGCACCCATCCAGATGTCTGGAGCCCTGGGGAATGTTCTGTTCCCAAAAGTGCCTTTCTCCCTCCCTTTCCTAGCATTCCTGGGAAAAATCATCCAGAGAGGTTCTACTCCCTCTTGAGGGTTAGGATCCATGGCAGGAGATATCTAAAATCCCTGACTTGCTTCCTTTATTTATGGGAACTTTGTTGTCATTCTATAAAACCCTTGGAAGCCAGGCATGGTGGTGCATGCCTGTAATCTCAGAACCCTTGGAGGCTGAGGCAGAAAGATTGCACATTCCAGCCCAGCCTGGACAACTTAGCAACTTAGTGAGACCTGGTCTAAAAGTGAAAAATAGAGAGTCTGTGGAGGTAGCTCAGTAGAAAGGCCCTGGGTTCAATCCCCAGGACTGCAAAAAAAATGTCCTTTAGAGTATGCTCTGGGCTGGAACGTGGGAGGCTGCTTGAGTATTTCCTTCCCAGGATGGCAGTCTCTGTTGCACCCCAGCCTGGATTTCATGTCACCAGCTAGAGTCCAGATGGGTAAGCATGAACTGGCAGGGGCCTTGGAATGTGAGCAGGGAGACAGGGACGTATTTCCTGGGAATCTGGGACATCCACATGTAGGCTGAAGGCCCCACCCAACGAGCCCGGCTTCCAACTGTCTCTGGGTGGGAGAGGCTGGGGATGAAGGAGGGGCCTTTGCCTGATTGAGTGGGCCTTGTGTCCATAGGGAGTTGTCCCAGTGGAATGGGGAGGATGGGCTGGGTGGACATCTGGGCTCCTGTGGTTAGGGGACACAGCCTGGCCTCTCCACAATGCTACCTGTACTTCCGGAACTTTTTCTGACTTGAATATTGCTCAGCCAAAGCAGAACACATTTGGATCTTAACTTTTTATGGTTCTGGTATTTTTTTTAAAAGCAGAAATATTAGAGATACTATATCCTGTCAATACCCAACATCACTGAGACTCAGTACATGAGGTCTGAACTTCATCTCAGAATGCCAGTGTTGTTGTACATAGACCTTGATTTCCAAGTAACATTCACACTGCAAGGCTCAGACTTCATGAGGGAGACTGAGGGACATGATGGTGAAGCCAGAGGGCTTGAGTAAACCCCCTGACCCTTTCCTTCATTCTTCCAAATTCCAGGGCTTCCTGGGTCAAGCATTGGGGTTAGGATTTTGCTTGCATTCTGTTTAGTAGGTTCAGTTTTTGTCTCCTCTTGTATTCTTGGGATGACGATGATAAACAGTCATAGCTTTTAGACTGCAAGGTCACCAGCATGCTCTGAAATGCAAGGATCTAAACACATAAATAAGCCATGATTTTCAGTTGCTATGGCCTTTTCTTATTGTGTTCCTGAAACATACTTGTGTCCATAGATGCTATATTTTATTAAACTAAATTGCATTATATATTTAAGAAGGAAGTTAATGATGTTTATGAAATTCAAGCCTGTTATATTTTTTTTCATCACAGGACTCTCTTCAGGGGCGTACACTTTGTAAAAAATTATTGTATTATTAATTAATTATTATTGTGATAGTTAAGATGGATTGCCAAATTGATAGGCTTGGGAGCACCCAGACTTCTAGATGTGTCCAGTTGGGTCACTGAGGCATGACCTTAGTAGAGTCTATATCTGATCCCCGACTCTCTTCTCTTTCTCTCTAGTGCTGTTCCCCTGCTCTGCCTCCCAACCACCACAAAATGAGCAGCTTTCTTCCACCATACAATTCTGCCATGATATTCCTGCCTGGGAACCAGCTGACTATGGACCAAACCCTCTGAAACCATGAGCCAAATTAACCTTCTCTCCTTTAAGTGGTGGATGTCAGGTATTTGTTGCCAGCAACAGAGAGCTGACTACTACAATCATTATTTTTAATCATACATATTTGTGGAGTACAGTGATCTATCTATCTATCTATCTATCTATCTATCTATCTATCTATCTAACATGCCATGACCAAATTAGGGTCATTAGCATTTCTATTTCCTTAAACTTTTAAACAACTCTTTGATTAAGGCTTCTGCACTACAAACTGAGAGAAGGGATAATATGGTCTGAGAATTCAGTCTTCTTAAGGATCCACAAGAAGCACAGGGAATTAAAATAATTATAAAAAGTGGAAAAAAAGAATGTGAATCAGAATCAGGCTTTCCCCATAAGTTACCCATGCCCTCTGTTCATGAGATGTGTAGAAATATTAAACATCAACCCCAGGCAAGTGATTTGAGTCAAGAAAGTTTTTCGGTTTCTGTCTTGAAGTTGGTTGTTAGAACAGTTCTGACATGATTGGATGGGATGGCTTCTGGGTTAAGAGGAGGGGCTGGCTTTTGTGCTGCATATCTCCCATGAAATCTTACCCTTTTGGTGTCCTTGGGAGTTTCATCTTTTTAAAAGGATGGTCATTTTCTTGGTGCCAAGATACTGTTTTAGTGCTGGAGCACTTGTCAGGAATTGTGACATAAGACAGAAACTTACACTACTTGCCGTGAACAAAAAGGAATGTGTCTTGTTAGCAGCACAGGCAGGATACACAGCCCAGGCTGGTGGCTTTTATTGCTTTTGCACAGGAGAGGAAAATATCATCCAGCTTAATGATGCTGTATCTTTGAAGAAATAGGCAGGGTTTAACCCGAAGCGCCAGAACTATGTGTTTCTGATGGCCTGCTCCTGCTGACCTCCAGACGTGGATAGTTGGGGAGCCTGCTTGCAGCCTTGGGATGGCGTCTGAGCAGCACAGCATCTGCATGTAGGAGGAATCAACAGCCCATAGCACTTTGCTTAGTCATGGGAAACTGGCCAGGTATAGGATCCAGAGTCTTCCAAAGTACAGACACATCTCCAGGGTGGCCCCCCTTAGATGGCAAGTTTGAGCCCAGACTGGGCAACTTAGCAGTAACTTAGATAGGCCCTGCTCAAAGTAAAAAAATAAAAGAGGGGTTTGGGGGTGTAGTTCAGTGCCAAGGCCGTATGTTATATCCCCAGTACTGGAGGGGGAAAACAATAAGGAAGCCACTTCTAAAGCCAGGTCTAGGAGACTCGGTCCTTTCCTCTTGGTTGAAATGGACCTCGCGCACATCAGACATTCAGGCATGGGGCTGCTGGTATTGGTCAGGTTTGTCATAAATGGGCTGCTATGAAATGATAGGGACTTCATTTCATTATTTCTCCATAGACCCGAGGAGTGTTTCTCTCAAATGCTTGCTTGGTTTGAGCTTGCTGTAGCACAGTGGGTTTGCGCCTCATGAAAACAGATAAATGAAAGTTCCATGAAAAGTATTTTAAAAGACAGTTGTTGATAATAAGTAGAAGTGTCCTAAAAGATTTAAAACATAACCCTCCCTCCCCCTGGCTTGGGTTGTCTCGCCCCTTTGGGGCAAGCTGAACCCTGTCCCTCATGCTCGGTTGAAAGCATTTGCTTGGTTGTGGGAGTGAGGGGTCCTCACCGGCCCAACCCCTCTTTATCTATAGATCACAGCTCTGTCCTGTCATCTTCATAGAGAACAGAAACAGTGACTCCCCAGGGAAGGAGGAGATGCTACTCTGAAGGACAAATTTAAGACATTTCTAAAACATCCCTAAACTTCTTCCAGGAACAAAGTTTTAAATAAGGAAAGAGCCTCAGCTATTTCAAGGTCTTGGATTCATTCCCTCTGTGGCACTGGTGAGCAGCTGTGCAGATCCCTCCTCCAGAACTGGAGGGAGACTGATTTAGCAAGTTTGGGAAGAGCCCACTTGGGATCCACCTTCCATCCTGCTTTAAAAGAAAGCTCCTCATCTTATATGGAAGAGAGAGGATCTGAGTATTGGATGTGTTAGTCTCACCATATTTCACAATGTTTTACTGAATGAGTAACCAGTGTGGCAATCATTTAGGAAAGAGACCAAATTAAAATATGGGAACCCAAATCTTTGTCACCTTTGAAAAACTTCGCACATGTCCTTATCAGTTTCCATTAACCTGTAGTCCATCCAAGATGACCACACAATTAATTGCTTCTTTCAGGGACCATCTCTTGAAGCCACTGAGAGCCTCCTAAAATGCAGGACAGAATCCTATTTTTTGCATCTCCAGCCAATAGCTGGAAGGCTTGGCAATAAAAGGTGTTTAGTAAATGCTGATTGATTATTGAGTTCTCATCTACTTCACCTCCTCCCTTCCACCCCCGCATAATAAGAATATGCAAAGGTCTTATAAAAAAGCGTCCTGACAGTAAATAGGGAAGGATGAAGGGGTTGAAGGGAGGGCAGGGGAATGGGGAAAAAATAACAACCAAGAGAGATTATGTAAAGGTGCAAATTTCCAATGATGAATGTCATTCTATTGTACACCTAAAATGTACCAATAAAATTAATTAAAAAAAAAGCCATGAAGTGTAATCTTCATAAGAACACCGGTGCTCTTTTCTCATGGTTTCTGAACACTCTTGGCTTGTTGATTGCATGGCCATGGGAGGCATAGTCTGGATTTTGAGGGCAATGACTGTCTGCTTTGGGATGTCCTGTCTCTTATCCACAGGTTGAACATGTGCCCACAGTACATACAGACCTTGGGGAAGACCACCATGGGGGCAGGAGTGGGAAGAAGATTGGGAAGATGGACTGCCATGAACCACCATGATTCTTTCTCTGGGGTCCTCAGGACAAGTTTGGAAGAGGAGTTAGGGCAGCTGGAGGAAATGGTTGAGGCTAGTGTAGATGGAGAGAAGCGGGTACTTCATTTTGGAAAGACACGTGATGTAGTACAGAGTGACACCAGGTCAACTGAAGAGCAATGACAGGAAGAACCCATTTGATGACTGAATTCCAGAATTACAACCCCAGTTTCCCAGGTCAGGGGCAACAAAGGTCATGGACTTTGGCACATCAGTCAATTAAACTGAGCAAGGGAAAGCTTCAAAGGAAAGTTATTCCTGTAAAAATTTAACAAGCTCTACAAACTCCGGGATCACTTAGAAGTTGTGTGTGAAGTCACAACCAAAGAAGCCCCCATCCCCAACCAAATTATTCCAGTTCTTGGCACATGTTTGGAGTTAGAACAGTTTTGTTCTAAAAGATAAAGCTTAAAGTTACAGAGTGTCTCTTGAAGAGGGGACACTCAGGTGAATCAGGAGGGGCCAGGCAGGAAGGAGAGCCTGAGAGGAATGGCCTTGGACAGAGTGCTGAGCTGAGTGAGGGGTGCAAGCCACCTAGCACATCCTTGTCTGGGGTCCTCTCCATGGTCTCCTTCTTTGGGACCGATGACATCATCACATGTGCACCAATTTAAGATAGAACATCAGGAGCCTCTGGGACCATCAAGCAGTGTCACATCTCAGGAGAACTTCAGCAGTTTTAAGTTCAAGGACAAAGTAATCAACACAAAACCATCAAATAATAATAGTAATATTAGCAGCGGAATACCCAGTTTCACGATTGGATTCCCAGAAGACTGCATCTGCCATGTCATCCACGCCATGGTATCATCTCAATTGCTCCCTTTTTATTTCAGAGGCAGGAAAAAAATCATGAACTACCTGTCCCCTGATAACACAAATGCACCTGTAAATAAATATATCAATGTCTACACACAATGCATATTTATGCAGAATCCATACTCTTGGCAATTCTTTAGTACCAAGGAAATGTCCTTCTGAGCCTAAGAAATGATGCTGTTAATTCAGTTTTGGGTTTAGGGGTAAACTTGGACTATCTGTGAATCACAAGGTGAGGCTAATTAAGTGGCATTCATTGGGGATTTGGAAATAAAGAGGCTTCTTGTGGGAAGGTAATTATATCTTCATTGACCCTTGCATGCAGGGTCCCCCACCCCCAGAGGCAGGGGCTCTCTTCCTTGCAGTGTGACATCTCCTTTCAGGATGAGCTGCCCATCACCTTGCAAAGGCCCCTTCTCCACAGACTCGTTTTCTAATCAGTTCACATGATTGAGCTTCCACCAAGTGATGCTTTACTTAATTCCTTTCCGCCTGTAGGGTGTGAGGCTTGGAGGGCCTCTCGTCAAAACTTTGGAGGGCTCTGTCAGTTTGAAAAGAACATGACCTTTAAATTGTATCAGTATGTTTGCTGGTGCATAAGGGAAAGGAAAAGGTTCGTCCTGATGGAAAACCACTCGGAGGCTAAGGAGTAATTCAGAGGGAACCAGCCCAGGAAGGTAATTTGTTTATACATAATTTGCTAAGTGGGGGGAGAATGAGGACCTCTTAGCTGCTGGGTAAGAAAGGCTTGGAAGTTCACGTTCGAGGACACTCTGCCTATGTTAGGGTATTTTTCTTTCCTTGCTCCTCCACTTTGAGCCAAAGATCTTGCCAAAGATTATTAGAATAGGTAAACTAGTACATCACTGTTACTGCAATTGAGGGACAGACTTTAAGCAAGAATATACTTCTAGAGACATTCAGGGGTTGAATTGTCAACCCCCAAAGAATGAGCAGGGGCTTTTCTGAATTGTGTAACCAAATTAGGAAAGTGAGGAAAAGTTTACTAATAACTGCTCTTTGGAGATCAGGGCATATATTCTGATTTTATTTAGAAAGTTTTGCTAGAAGAAAAAGAACTCAAGAGTTCCATCTGCTTTATACAATCATCCATCCACCTCCACATTTGTGGATCATGTGTAGCTTTCAATGTGTTTATTTGTATACTTTTGAAAAAAATCACATGACTTTGAAATTAGGAAAACTTTTAATTATGACCCTTCATGTCAGGGTTTGTTGCTATCCCACCCTTTTTTTCCTAGCAAAAATATTTTGATTTATTATGCAGAAAAAAATAGAGGCTGGGATAATAGACATTTCTTGGTTTAAGGAGGTGACCAAAAATAACAATGTCAGTGTGGAGCAGACATGTAGTTGTTTTATTTTTATTTGTGACATCTTTATCTTTCAGAATCAAGAAAGCTGCCCACGTTGTCGTGCCTCATTGGTGAGGGAAGAGATGACTAAACCTGTGGAACAGAGTGAGTGCTTTCAGAGCTGGGAGACCACCTGATGTCCCTGTCTTCATCTTCTTAGCCACAACACTGGGGCAGGACACTGTGCTCTCCCATGGAGGGTGGTTATTTCTGGAGATTACTAATTTTGGAGGGGAAAAAGGGTGGCTTTCTCAGAAGGAACACACATGAAAGAGTAAAAGTCATGGTAGTCTCTTATTGATGTGAACATATTGTGAGTAGACAACATATTTGCTCTTTGCAGCAATGAGCAAGTTCCTGACTCTGAGTTCCATTTGTCCTTACGTTGTAAAGTGGAATCATTTGTCAGCTTAGGTGAAGCCCCTGTGCCTGACCGAAAGCAAAGGTGCTGTGAAGTATTGACTGAGTTTGGGTTCCTAATGCAAAATGCAAAATGGGAATTGAAACATACTTGATGAAATTAAAACATTAGTATTGGCTTTCAGCTCTTGGTTCTCTAGCTCCTCTAATAAATGCAGGGAATCTCAGAAACAAAAGCCAACAAACCAACAGCAAACAGCCAGGTGCCTCTGTGAGGTGGAGGAAGCACAGACCTCACTGCAAGATCTGCAAATTGATTTTCCCCAGTGTGGACTCCAATGGTTTCACCTCTAACTTTGACATATACTTCTCATTTATTTTAAGTAGAATGCTTTTATTTTTACCACTGGTATGTGAGGACACTGTGACATCTTAACTAAATGAAACAATCCTGATTAACATATTAAGCCATATACAGGGAATCTTAAGAAAAATGCCATAAAAAACCCAAGATATACACACTCAGCCTCTTATTGGTGTTTATAAACATGCATATAGGCTGTGCTTTCTGCACTGTGGGGCTCACAACAGTGTGGACTTTCGGTTTCTGGACTCTGCCAAAGACATCAATTAGGAATTTAAGAAGCAGCCTTTTATTGCACATGAATCTGCAGATGGTCTCTTGGAATCAAATAAATTTAGTATCACTGGGTCAGGAACCAACTGGGTGTTTGTGCCTCTCTGGCCCAGGATGTCCATATTTAATTCCAAACTTGGGACCTGGAGTAGAATATGATGATTCAGCCATTTATACCAAAAGTAACACAGGTACAGTGGCATTTTTTTGTGGTACTGTGCCCACCCTGAGCTACACACCCCAGTCCTTTTTTATTTTGGGACAGGCTCTTAATAATTTATTAAGTTGCCTAGGCTTGGCTTGAACTTGTGATTCCCTTGCCTGAACTCCCTGAGTGCTGGGATTATAGGCATTACCACCATGCCCAGTTCCAGGTATAGTGCTTTAACGCTATTCCTTGAAGGTCTCAGGAGATTTTTGTCTAGGTTACTACCTTGATGCTCATCAAGGGACAGCCTGCTTGGGCCAGAGAAGCAAAATGGCACCAAAGGATCATGTTTGAGTTCTGGACATATCTGCTTATTTATCCTAATGGTGTTTCTAGCAATCTTAATTGAAAGCAAAGAAAGCTATGACAATATTTTCTTTGGCCTATTCAATTGCTGCAATGTTTCCTGCTCTCCTCCATCTCAGAACTTGGCATTTCAGACATTAGATCCCAGTAGATCTTCAGCCTTGGAAAGGCAGGAGGGTAAATGGGGAGCAAGGAGGTTAGGAGACAGTGGGAACTTTCATCTGGCCCAACTCCATCCACTCAACCAGTTGTCATTTTATGGACAGCCCTAAAAGGAGCCCACTATTTGCCATCTCCTGTGTGTCTCAGGCTCGCCCACGGGAGAACACAGTGGCATGGGTGGGCGGGGGGTGACTTATTTTGTAAACCAAAGGTTTCTGGTTCTTTCATGTCACAGGTTCCTGTTGGTAAGATTTCCCTCTAAGGAGCCCCAGGACTATCCAGCCAATTTGCTTTTTGTAAATCAACAAGATTTGCTTACCTCAGAGTGCCACTCACTCCAGGCTCAGAACTCCAAGTTTCCAGGGTTGCATCTGACCACCCGACCATTCCAACCCAGGGTTCATCTCCAGGGATATGATGTGGGAAGCCTGCAGGGCCAGGAGGCCCTTTGAGCTTGTCCTGCAGAGCTGTCACCTAGTGGCTCCAGTCTGAAGAGCCTAGGATAATTCCTGGCAACTTCCCCAAGGGGTGGGACTGGTGTGGGCTCCCTGGCTGGCACATCAGCTTTGGCTTCTGGAGCAGAGGATACTGTCCTGAAGTCTGAAACTTTCCTGAGACGTGGGCCCTGCCTGGCTAGGTAAATCTGTGACTCTCCAGACACATTTTGAGTGAATTGGTTTCAGCTTTCACAAAATGCTAATGTTGATATTGTTTACGTCTGGTCCCATTGTTTTTCACTTTAAAATTACAGCTTTAGTACATTAAGCTAATTTCATAATACTGTATTAACTTAATATTCCATAAATCACACATGTCAGATTGCATTGTTACGGATGCACAAAACCCAAATTTACTACTCAAGCTCTCCAAACACATGTATTCATAATTTGCTCCAGCGAGCCCTGTGCCGCCATATAGGGTTAAGGAATTACACATTCCAATGCCAGGCACAGATCATGCCACGCTCTCTCTCTCTCTCTCTCTCTCTCTGCAACTGTTCTCCATACAAATTGAAACAATATATTTCCAGCCATTTTCATAGTTGTAATTACTAGCAAAAATCGTAATACCGTGAACATATTTTAAACACCTGCACTTTTGGTCCAATTCATTTTTTTAAAAAGCTGTTTCAATCTGAATAAGGTTGAGAAAGCTCACCAGTGGTAGCAATCACAGGGTATGTTTTTCCTGGGGAAGATTATAACTTTTGACTTGGAAGGAAGAGGTAAAGAAAGTGGCAGAAGGAAGCCCTGCTCCTCCCTTTTCTCTCTCTCTCTCTCTCTCTCTCTCTCTCTCTTCCTCTCTGTTTCCCTTGGCAAAAGGGATTTAATTGCAGCCGGACTGGCTTTTACACATTCCCTGGTCCTCTTGCAGGATACAAAGTTCTATCCTTAAGGCTGCCTTGTTGTTGGTTCCAGGGAACAAAGGGATGCTCTCCATGGGGGAAATTGTGGTAGGCTGGGGCAGTTGAGAAGCCTCTGTAGGTTTTTAAGCACACACTGTCTAATCGGGCTCTGACAAGTCCATTGTAAATCAAAGGTCTGGTAAGTGGGGATGCCAGAAATGTTTGATCTCCTTCCAAGCCTTGAAACAACTTGCTTATTTTTTCTGCAGTTTGGCTCCTCACTAAAATAAAACATTGCGAGATGAATGTTCTGACGGGTCATTGTGTGTCAAGCTGTCACTCTGTAATGGTTACATATTTCAGCTGGATTGAGGTGGTGCTGGTTGGGGGAGGTCTGGGAGAAAGAGAGAGGGAGAGAGGGAGGGTAAGGAAGGAGACAAAGAGTAACAAGATTTCTGCTTTCTCCTTGTGGCTGATCTTCATTTAAACCAAACACTTGTCATGTTCAGGGGAAGTTTTATAAATTTTTAATGATATTGGGTACAACTGGTGCTTTGAAATTTGCTGTACTTTAATTTTTTCTTCGTTAGCAAAGGTTCACTAATGCATTGAAGTGCTAAGAGCGTATCCTAGGGATGCCACGATAATTGTGTTGTTAATAATATTGTGGCACTAGCAATGTTCTCCTGGTAATCAAGGCATGAGATTTTTTTTTAATATATTCAGTTATTACACTGCATCTCGTACAAATCATGTCAATTACAATTGCCAGCCTGTGACAGTTAAAATAATTGTATACGTTTTCTAGAATTTTCCATTGGCTTGGCTAATCAAGCTAAAAAAAAATCAACACATTATTTGCATTAATTTTGTTTCCAGTCTATTTCCACTCCTAAATCATTTGTCCATCTACTTCGAAAGGCAGAACAGTAAGTATTTTAATAATAAATATACAAACACATTCACACCAACCTAATTTAGGGATATTTCTATAGGTCTAGCAAGACAGAATCATCCTGTAGGAATGTTTTGTGTGAGTGGGTTTATGACTATAACTAGTATGCATGTGTGCTGATATCAATACCACGTTCACATTGTACAGGGATGGGATATGTGGATGCTATGTGTGTACAGACAAATATTATAAGAACTTTCAGTTTAGCATTTTCTATTTTTGTATTTGGTCTGTAGTTCTGTCTAGGTCAGGGAAATTGTGAAATTTTGATCTTTCCCTTTTAGCTTACTGAAATAGCTCAATGTTCCTCTGGATCAGGAAGTGATGTGTGTAATGCTTTGTAGAATGGCACTGCAAATTTGCAGCTTAAACACTAGTCTTCCACTTCTATGAGCTCTACCTCTCCTGACTGCCATGGAAGCTTTCTTTATTTGGAACTAAAATAGCTAAACACTCAGAAAGTACTGAGCATGTGAAATAGGCTGCACATGGAATCCCCTGCAGTGTATCAACAAATTTCCCCAGAGCCTGGGCTTTCTCTCCTCACCCAATATCCCTTCCTGTCAGAGCCAAGAACCAAGAACAGGGAGGGCTTTTGGTTAGAGATACGTTTTGAATGAGGGCTGTGGTGTGCCCAGAGAAGGGGCGGAGATGCTGAGAGTCTCACTGGGGAGCCCTGGCTGTCCTTAGACACAGAGACAATGGGTCAGCAGACCGTGAGCAGTGTCTTGGCCTGGCCTGTTTTTGCTTTGGGAAGCAAGCAGAGAGCATCACAATCTCCCAAGGAGCCCTTGGACAGGCAGCTCTTGGAAAATAGCATTTGCAGAAAGATCTGAGAAATGACAGGTGAACATGATAGGATTATTTGAGAAATTATTGGACACTTGGCAATATTACTTAGAGAATAATAAATAAGTTTCCTGATTCCCCAGGCTCTCCTCACCAAGCATTTCACCTTCTTCACTTTCAACACCCTTCTAAGCCACGTCAGTGGTGTCTAGATTTTGCATGAAGATCAGTGTACAGGTTAGAGGGATCAGGGCAACAAAATATTTTTTTCCTCCTTTTTAATGCAATCATATTCTCTTAAACATGGCTTGAACAAATCATCTCTCAAAACGTAGAATTTATTTTTCAACTTTGCCTGCAGGTACAGCAACAAGAACAGATTTTTTCCCTCTCTCTGGCCCTTTGAGTCCTGACCATACAGAATGGATGGTTTTAGAACTGTACATGGACAGGAAAATCAATGCATCATACCAGGAGGCTGCAGGGGTTAGGTTCCCATGTCCATGTCAACAAGGCTATTGGTTTTTTTAATGCTCCAAAGTTATCACTTCCCGGCTGCTAGAGCCACTACTGTGACTTGTGTGGTCAAACCTTAACAAAAGAATTTCCCTTTGCCCACCACTCGGTGGCATGGAATTTAATTACTGTGCAGAGAGAATTTTTCCAAGTGACAATCTAAAGCAAATAGGTAGCCCCCAACTGGAGCTGTTTCGGGGGCAATTGGCTGGTGTTGAAGAGAAGATGAAGGATTTTGCTGGGGTCCTGGCCACCATATTTGACCCAGGCCTCAGCTTGGTAGCAGAATAGGGGCTCTCCAGTGGGAGTGTCTGCTACATCTAGATGCTCCAGGAAGACAGCTTGCTGCAAAAGAGGACAAGATGTGCTTCTTTGGGTGGGTTATCATCATGTCGATTGGAGTTTGGGGTGAGGGACAGTTGGTACTGTGGACAGCATCCCTCCTTCTGTCATAGAGATTTCTATTTGTCAGTAGAATTATGTGTATCATGAGGTGAAGACCATATAAATTTAAATCATACTGCCATTAGATTTTAAACTGAGTATCCAAAAATGAGATCGTGGTTAAATCTTTGTCAATGTAATCATTCCATCAACTGCATTTGGTTTACTGAATGGGGAGGAGTCCCCAGGGCACCTGAGAGCAACCCCAGATATAGAGCTAGATTTTTGCAGAGCTACCCAGTTTGTACCCTCACTGGGTGCAGATCCTACCCAGACGCCAGGTCTGGTGGACCCTGTGCCCTCCTAGACTGGCCCTCCGATCTGGTTTTGGCTTCCCTGCTTCCTCCTCTACCCGCTTTTCCCTGGGCTGTCCTGTCGGCGGTGACACAGTGCTAACGCCACAGTGCTGGAGGCCACAGTGAGCATTGCTCACTCGCAGCAGGCGGATGAAAAGGCAGTGCAGATGTAATTTGTTTTCAATGGCTGTTTCAAAAGAATAATTGTGGTGACATTGTGGGATCAATATTATAGATTTTTGTTTTCAAGTACACTGTATGTGTGGTGCTAAGGGGAGGCAGGAAATACAACACTGCAGCCTGAATACAATAAAAATGGATTGAGGTCTGCGGGTATTTGTCGGCTGCTAGCCATCACGGGTTTGGAACATCATTGGTGGGATTACGGGGTTTGTCCTTTGGGTTGGTATTTCATGGGGAATGTGTGCACGTTTCCTGTAGTTTTACTCCTCTGCCTCTTTGGGGACCCGTTTCCTAAATCTGTGTAAAACAAGTGGAGATGAGGTTCTGTAAACCAGAACCTTGGCTTCGCTTGCTAACAAGTGGAAGTGGCCAGGGGTGGCGTGCTATGTGCACTGGAGAAGCGGTATAATCTATGAAGGGGCTGGATATTTTCACGAGAAACAGATAACTCATAATTCAGATCTGGGGTAGGATGACTCAGACAGCTGTGTATTCCTCCAGCTCTTCATGTGGGGCTTCTAAAAGATAAGTCTCCCCTAAGTGTCTGTGCATTGTGGTGAGTGGATGCAGGGATGTTTGTGGTTGTGGGATTGAGCCCATCCTCACCTAGGAGTGCTTTAGGCTGGAGACTCATTGTTGGATAAGACAGAGCACTCTTTAGAGAAGCACTATGCTTGGGAAGCTTGTCTGAGCATAAAGACTGTCACTTTAAAATCCCGTGGACATCAGATGTAGTGCTCAAGGCCTCCCAGGTTAAGGCGGGTTTCCTGGCTCGAGGTAACTAGACAAAAATGTAGATCCCAGGGTGAAAATTATATGAACAAAGAATTAGTAATAAAGCTGAATAAATGTAATGAGATGTGAAAGAGAGCATGGTGCACGCTTTCCCCCTGTCTTTTGTAATTAGACCTTGAAAGAAATGGAAATCCTGGCAAAATACCTTTCTAGTTGCTGGCTTCAAATTATAAATGAAAATGATTTGCTTGGGGGGTCGGCGGTGTCTCAGGATTGTCAGGTAGAGAGCAGGATTTAGGACACCCAGAAATTGAAAGCTGGACTATCTGGCCCAACTGACTCATCTGACAGATGGGGGAACCTGAGGCACAGTCATTCCTAGAGTCATGTCTGGTCTCCTCATAAGTTTGAAGAGACTGTATATTTAACTTTCAACCCAAAGCTCATGAACTTGGTTGTGATTTGGGTGTACAGTTAACTGTCTGTATTCTTGTAAACTTTTTTTTTAACTGTCTGTATTCTTGAGTTCTGCATGTTTGGATTTGACCACTTGTGGATAGAACACATTTGAAAAAAATATTACTTTCAGGTGTGGTGGGATATGCCTGTAATACCAGCACTCTGGGAGGCTGAGGCAGGAGGATCGAAAGGTCCAGCCCAGCCTGGGCAATTTAGTGAGATCCTGTCTCAAAAAAAACAATCCCCCCCACCAACCCCACCCCCAAACCCCAAAAGACTGGGGATATAGTTCAGAGCAAAGGCTGTGGATTCAATTCCCAGTACCATAAAAAATATCACATCTGTAGTGAGCATGTACAGATTTTTTTCCCCTTTTCATTATTCCCTAAACTAGTGGTGGTGAACCTATGGTGCAAGTGCTGCAGTGGGCTATTTGTATCACCGAAAACTCTAGAAGGTTCGCTATCACTGCCTTAAACCATACAAGAACTATTTATATAATATGCATGCTGCATTGGGTATTCTAAGTAATTTGGAGATGATTTAAAGTATCCAGGTGGGTGTGCACAAGTTATATGCAAAGCCTATGTCATTTTACATAAAGTGCTTGAGCATCCTTGGATTTTGGTATGTGTGGAGGTTGCTGGAACCTGTTATTCTCCTGTTATACGGAGGGTCAATTGCATTTTGTTTGGAAATCACAATGTCTTTTTTATTGTTTGCTTTTTCTTTTTAATGGAGGACAAATATGAAATGAGTGGAGTTGCACAACTATCTAATTCTATGTTTTTTGAAAAATCAGAATATCCAGCAACACTGGACCCACATCCTATGTGGCAGGATCTGGAGGGTGTGCAGTCCTCGCACTTGCTCTAGTGTTCTGCTCCCTTACACATTCATGCTCAGCCCCGTAAGCATTTGACCTTGTTGGCCTCATTCTCTAGTACATTGTAACATTGATGCCACCGGACTGTTTTCTTCTCTGAGACCTACGTATCTGTCTTTTTTTAAATTTAGCAGAATGGTGAATGCCTGGGGTTCATTTCCTAGAGTTAGGTTTTTCTTAATCCTACTAAGCACAGACTATGATTAGTAAATACGAACTGATCAGCACCCTGTGCTTTTTCAGTGTATGTACCTGTGTGATAAAAGCTGTCTGGGAGAAATAAAACCCAAAGCATCTATACATTGAAACATGGCCTGATGTTTATGTTTGTACTTCCTGAGGATTTAATGGATTTAATTCAATAAACACTTGCCACGCTCTTTGCTTGGGATTCAGATGAGAGCAAATGCCTTCTCTCAAGGAGCTCACAGTCCAACAGGAAAAGATATAGATTATTTACATAAGATGAAAACTCAGATGTTGCTTACTGAGTTTCTACTGGGTACTAGGCTTAGTAACTACCCCTATATCATGGGACAAAAAAAATCCTCACAAAAGACAGGGAACAGTAATGAAAGCTGCAGTGATATATTGATGGGTTTGAATCTAGAGAAATTATCATCTTATTCACTAATTTAATAGGTATTTATTGTCAGCTAGGAATTAGGTATTGTATCAGGTATGGGATCTGTTATGGTGAGCAAAATAGACATTACCTAAACAGTAACATGAATATATACTTCAAACTCATAAGGGTTATGAAGAAAAGGTGCGTAATGATATGATCATACAACAGGACTCTGATCAAGTCTGAGGAAGATCAAAGTCTTCTGTAAAGAAGACGTTTGGTCTGAAAGTTGAAGGATGAATAGAGAACATGAAAACTTCCTATGCAGAGAAATAAGCATATGAAAGGGTCTGGAGCAAGAGAAAGTGTGTCATACCCAGGGAGCTCAAAGAAGACCAGTGCAGCTGAAACAGAGATGTGAAAGAGAGGAACACTCGAAGAGGCGGTTCAGAGGTGGGTACCAGACCAAGAAGGGCCTTGCGGCCCAGGTTAAGACCTTTGTTCTTTATTCTCAGGCAGACAGGAACTGAGACGCACTGTGTGCACACACGGTGAAACACACCGATTTGTCTTTTATCCTAATTGACTTTCCCAGGAATCAGATTCTAAGCCTCAGAAATTTGTGTGGGGAATGTTTGGTGACACTCAGGCTCTTGGGATGAGTTTTCCCCTCACTTCAATGTTTCAGGGTCTCTAGAACTGTTGTGGAGTAGTGGTCAATGTGCAGCTTATATACAGGTACTAAGCCGAGAACCTAGCTTTGCCTTTTCCCTTCCCTGTCAGTTGGCCGTAATGTCCCTATGGTTTCGCAGGTATTATCTAACGGAACAGGGGCTGGTGTAAAAACAATGGGTGATGTGGAGGTCAGATCTACCAGCTTATGTAGCTTACTTGTGCCCTATCATCCCAATCATGCCAATCCTAGAGGAAATCCTTCAGTTTCACAACTTCTAGATAATTAGGGATCTCCCTGACCTCAAGATTTGGCAGCTGACAGAACCCACTTGACCGTATGGTAAACTGACCTTGCACAGGGAAGCAGTTCGTTTACACTGGGGCCCAGGACTATGCCATGAGTTATTTTTGCTTTATTTACTCTTATATAGTACATACTTCCTTAGAGCATAAATCTCACGTATTCTTTTCCCTTCCTGAGTATAGTCCATGTCTGCTAGGTCAAGAGAGATTGTCTAGATCCTGACCTGCGGCAGAGCACTTTCCTGATCTGTGTCCCTTTCAAAGCTGGGAGACATTCTGTCACTCAGCAAATGAACTGAAGCAATATTCTGAAATGAGGAATAGCTGCCTTGTGAACCCATGGGGATCTACCCAACCAAGTGCTTTCATTTTATTTGTCAGAAATGTAGATGCTATGATTTGTCCTTTCCTTTGGGTGGGATGCCCTGGCATGTCTTTGATCACTGGACCCTTAAAAACATTGTTGGCTTGGTGGTCTCTGAGTTTGCTTAGAGTTTATCTCCCATGTTCTGGAGTGTATACATTTTACCAACATTGTCCACTGTCATCCTTCAGGATTTGTCTCATTTTCTGTAGGGATCAAACTGTCAAAAGCAATGGGATATGATGGGAGCTACCACAGTTCTTCCATATACATATTTACAGCATTTATAGCCTTGGATGCATGCAGGAGTGATTTCAGAGACTTACTTTTGTTCTTCTGTACTTGGACAATTCTTATCCAAAGGTCCAAGGAGTGAATTTGTGGTGTGACCCTGTTCTAAATTATCAATTTCATTTTTTCTTTCGGGTTTTTGAGACAGGGTCTCACTATGTAGTTCATGCTGGCCTTGA
The DNA here is from genome assembly GCF_000247695.1 of Heterocephalus glaber. The sequence continues at coordinate 6,908,110 of NW_004624794.1, read as the reverse complement.
ACTCACTATGTAGCTCAGGCTGGCCTAAAACTCATGGTGATCCTCCTGCTTCAGTCTCCTGAGTGCTAAGTTTATAGGCATGCACCACCACACCTGGCTAAATTATCAATTTCAGTGTTGCCTTTTGGGTACTTGGAGATCACTACCGAGTGGAGCTCCTCAGAGCTGGATCTGGGCCAAGATTTCATTTTTTTTTCTTGGTTCCTATGTTTGAACACATGGGTCATTTTTTTCCCTAGGAAGTAGAGGAGGATGAGTATTGGGAAGAAGTTATAGATATTGAGTAGAGGGGAGTGAGTCTTTTTGGGTCTCAGCTTCAAAAGGCTCCAGAAGGTTAGATGAAGTAGCCTGGGTTTTCCCAATGTGTGGGACATAAAGATGGCATTAAGAGCATCATATTTATACATTATAAGGACATTATGTTTATGTATTAACTTACAGTGTGGGTTACATGGTAGGAAAATTATTCCCTTGCCAACTCATCATGTTTGAATATTTGCTTTAGTTTTAAAATGAAGAAGTGGAAACCTCTTGTGTAGGAGTTGCGATAAATTTCCTGTACAAGTATGACTTAGAAATTGGCAGATTGTTGTAGTATTATCTTCTTCAAAGTCTAAGGTTAGTGTTATTTCCTTATTCTGGAACTATCAGAAGGACAGCTCCTTGCAGAGGAGCTGATTGGCTTTGTCCTTTTAGCTTATTTCTCCAGTCTAGTTCCCACCCGGGATGGGATAATTCAACCTTTGAGGTCTTAACAGTATGCATGACTGTATTAGCTATGGATTCCAGGGAGTCACCCAAACTTTACCAATCTGTACTGAAGGAAAGTGTATGGCACTGTTTCACCTTCTGGTCTGACAGTTTCTATTGTATGTATAGTAAAAAATACCTTCAAGATTTAGCTTGACTAAATATTGAATGTCTTTGAGGCAATGCCCTCGCTAAAACTTTACACATTCTTCACTGGTATCCTCAGTTAATTTGCTGTATGTAGGCTAAAGACATTGCCTCAGTGGACTTCATTTATACCATTCTGTGGATTAACAGTGAAATAACCTCCGTGCTCAAGAGTTTTCCAACCAATAGTTTTTCTTTGACTTGGGCAAGAAATTGTAACACCATGTATTAATTTTTAAATCGTTGCTATAATAAAAATCACAAGTTCACGGGCTTAAACAACACAAATTTATCATCTTGCTGTATTAGTAAGCTGGGATACAATATCCAATCCCCATAACTTAAATGAAGAGAGGTTTAATTTGGCCCATGGTTTTAGGGGATTCAGTCCATGGTTTATTGGCTCCAAGGCAGGAACATCAAGGTGGAAAGGCATAATGGAGCAGAGAGACTTGGTTTATGGCAGCCAGGAAGCAGAACAGGAGAAAAGTTAGGGAGGAAAGGGCCAAGGACCAGATATAGACCCCAAGATCATGCCTCAATGACCCAGACACACCCAGAAATGTGTTTTATTAATGCTGTAGGTGGCTTCCAAGCTAATCATGTTGACAGTGCAGCCTAACTGTCACATTTGCAGTTCTGTCAGCCAGATGTTCCACACGGGTCCCACCAGGGTAAACTTAAAATGTGAATAGGGCTGTAGGAGAGAACTTATTTCCTTGCATTTGCTGCCTTCTAGAGTCTGCTCTTGTGTCTTGGCTTCAGGCCTCCTTTCTCCTTCAAAGCCAACAAAATTTCTTGTTTCTGACACTTTTTTCTCTTTGATCAAACATGGGAAAAGTTTTCCTGCTTTAATAATTCAAATGATTAGTTTTTGCCTACCTGTGTAATCTAGGATCATGTTCTCCTCTCAAGGATTCATAACCTTAGTCACATTTGTGAGGTCCCTTCTGCCATGTAAGATAACGTATTTACATGTCCAGGCTTAGGGTGGAGATGTTTTGAAGGTCATTATTCTGTCTGCCACAGATCATAACATATCAATAAAGAATCCTAGATTCTAATCTCTGACCTCCCACTCATTTTACAGTTCCTTCTGAAATAGTTTTAAGAAATGTGCTACGAGCCTTGGATGAAACACCCTGTCATCGCTGCTTGGATCTGGTTGCTCTGCGCAAGCTCTATTAACCACCTTCTTCAATACCTCCTTAAATTATTTTTCTCATCAAATGTGAGTCTGAAATTTTATACAGTGAATATAGCAAAAAGTTGCCTCAACTGAACTTTTGATCAGTCATATAGTACCCTGTCCCAAACAATGTTATGTTTGCAAGTAGGTTCTGAGTTTGAGTTTGGATTTTTCCTACCAGACACAGGATACAGGATGTGTCCTTCTGGTAATGAGCAGTGTATTAGTCCACTTTCCATTGCTGTGACAAAATTCCTGAAAGAATAAACTTATAAGGAAGAAAGGTTCATTTTGGCTTATAGTTCAGAAGTTTCAGTGCTAAATCCTCAGAATCAGTCAAATCCCCAAATCTTCCTTTGAATACTGTTGCATTAGGGACTAAGCCTTCAACACAGGAGCCTTTTGGGAACATTATAGATCCAAAGTTTAAGAAACTGATCAACAGTTGATTTAGCCCATAGCTTTGATTAGCTTCCTAGCCTTGGGAAAGCCATAGAATTAGGTAGTATCCATTATTTATTCACATAGACCATTCATTTATTTATTCACAGAGGCACCCACCCTCCATATCTTCAGGTTGTATACTCATAGATTCAACCAATCACAAACCCAAAATACTGAAAATAAAAAAAAATTGCATGCTTTGAACATACATAGTCTTTTTTATCTTGTCATTATCCCCTGAAGAATAGAGTATAACAACTATTCACATAGTATTTACATTTTATAAATATTGTAAGTAATCTAGAGATGATTTAAAGTACATAGGAGGAAATACATATAGTAAATGCAAATACATGGACATTTTATATAAGGGACTTGAACACCTGTAGATTTTGGTGTCCATGGGGAGGGGGTCCTAGATCCTGTTCCTTGTAGATATAGAGGAATGACTATATGTATTAAACCACTGCTATGTGTTCAGCGTTGTTCTAGGTACTAAGAAATGGCAGGGAACAAGGCAAAATCCTATCTCTCATGGAGCTTTTGTTCTAATGGTGGGAATGGAATTAGAATTAAGAAACAAGTAAGTCTATATTGTAATAGCTCTGAGATGTGGGCACTAAGAAGAAAAGTGAAGCAAAATAAGGTGAATGGTGTAGAACAATGGGCCTGTCAAGAACCCCTTTCTGGGGAGGAGATGTTGAGCAGAGAGAATGAAATGGTGGTGGAAAGGGGTCAGTGGTACCCAACCAGGGTTGGAGAGGATCGTGGCATAAAATTCTGAGACATGGACCAAGGTGCATTTCCAGCCCTGATTTTCACATGTGTTCCTCCTTTCCCTCATGCCCTGCTGGCTGGCCCTCCTTCCAGCTCAGTTGTGAATCTCTTGCCTCCTTGCTTTAAGAGAAGGTTTCCAGAGCAGAACCGAAGGGCAAGGAAAGTTCTAAGTTCTTGTAATAGATTTTAAGACAGGTGGCAAAGATTTTTGAGTTGTGAGAGTTGGGCTTTGTGGTTAACAGTCCTGAGGAGCTCAGAGCCTGGAGTTTATACCTCACGCAATAGATGTGAAAGGAGAGAGGAAAGCAGCCAGTCTTCTGGGTCCTGGGCGAACATTCCTTGGAATGCTGGGGAGGAAAGGGAGGGTTAGAGTATTTCTGTAGTGTGGATGTTGAATGTCTCCCTTGTTTTAAAACTTTGTTTCCAGGAGGTGGTGCTACTGGAAGGTGGTGAGACCTTAGGAGGTGGGGCCTAGGGCGAGGTCCTTCCATCATGGGGTTGTGTCTTGAAGGGAACTTTGGGATCACAATCTCTTCTTTTTTCTCTCTGCTGCCTGGCACCTTAAGGTAAGAGTTTGCTTCTCCACATGTTCCTTGCCATTGCCATCTGGCATTCCCACTAGAGGCCTACAAGTGACATAGCCAACTGACCATGGACTGAAATCTCCAAAACCATGAGCTGAATAATCCTTTGCTTTATTATATTACAGGAATTTTGCTATAGTAACCCACGCTGACTAACACAAATATGTACGCTGGTGTCCAGGGCAAGGATGTGCAGTAGGCATTGGTACCTAAAACTTGGGTAGTGTTTGCAATGGAAATCTCTGGTTGAAGGTTCTATAGACAGTATTATTTTACATATCTCTTCCTTCCCCAAATCCTTGATCCTAGATTCTAACATATCTTAGCTTTGCTTTAACTTCTGCCTTCAGTGTCTGTAGGGAGTTTTGTTCCCGCCCAGAGTCTCCACATGTCCCGAGTGCCCTAATAGAATCATCAAGGTTGATTTGAGCCAACATGATCTGGCAAACAGAGAGAATGGATTGATCTCATTAGTTATCTCATTGCCTAGAAAATGCATCTGAGGTATTTCCTTTGGGCTGGTTAACTTCAAACATGAAGGAACTCACTGGATAGGAAACATGTGAATGTTTTCAATTTTTCCATGTTCCCTCTGACTATTGCGGGGACCTCCAACCATGGGTGCTGAGGCCCCAGGGTGCCCTTGCCTGTTCTCTTTATCAAGCCAGCCTATCTCTCTTTTCTTTGGTGTGAGGACAGTTCTTCCTGCAGCAGACTGAGCCAATGCCACATTAGCATAACAGTCAGGATACATAGGACTCTGCTTCACAGGAAAGTTTGTAATATTAAGTGGGAGAGGCCGCTGACTGCGACTCTGACTAATAAGGATCGAATCCCAGTGTGGCTGTCCAAACAGCTGGAAAACCGCAACCCCTGTTCAGTGAGGGATTGGGCAAATATCTTGACTCAGAAAAACTGCATGCGTACCCTGGTAGAAATTATACTTTTATAGTGATTTTTTACATCCAAACATTACTCTTTGAGCACCGTCATATTTTATGAAAACTTTTATTAACATTTCAAAATGACCTTCCTCTCATGGTGGGACTATCAGTCCCAGGAGCCATAACCTATTTAAAACATTTTTATCTTTACAAACACAATAAAGTAAGCTGTCTTTGACATAGATTTGTAGATCTCATTAGAGATCCTTTTTAAGAAGGTAGCGCATCTCCGGGGGAGATAATGACAGGTTGTAATCTTTGTGTGCAAAGTTTTCAAATGTGAACACTTGGTACAAATGGATTGTTTCATCTTTGGGGCATTGTTGTCACCAGATTTGCTTTGTAATTGTTCTGGTATTCAATGTGGATGGTGAGAGCTCTGGTTGTCCCCAAGAAGTGAAGAATATTGGATGAGATGAAGCTGAGCCAGTGGTCCACCTGGGCACTGCCCACCTTGGTTTGGCCATCTGATGTGAAGTGAGGATCTGAGGACTGCAGGAGGGCAGAAAAGCTCATATGAAGACCAGAGGCAGATGACATCTTTCCTTTGATTACAACCTTCTGTCTTTTGAGCTGTAAATGAGACTTTTCCCTTGGGGAGAGACTGACTTAGGTGGGTGTGCGGGGGGTGATTTTTCAGAAATGCTGGCTCCAGTGGGCCAGAATTCTAAAGCCTTTGCTACTTAAATGGTCTTTTTATGCAGCGAGATAATGGCAGCCTGCGCATTGCTAAATCAGGCCTATTTTCTGAGGAATGGTTGCATTCAGTGTACTTCTAATTTGTCAGAAGCAATGCAGGCCATCTCTCCAGGAGTGTGCTGAGGAGGACATCATTTCTGCAGGAGCTCTGCCTTGGGTCAGTGCGCAGCGTGGCTTGCACACCATCCCCCTGTTGCTTCTACCTCCTGGCGATGCTCTGATTTATTAGGATTAAACAAGTCACGTCCTCCTAACTCAATCACAGGGTGAGCATTTCCTCTTTCCCCCCGACTTTCTTGCCCCTTTTCTGCAGAGCCGAGGCAAGATAAGGATCTCTTTACAAATGCAGTTTCACTGATGATTGTGGATTAGGGGCATAGCTGGTCCTTGAAGAGGGCCAGGAGACTGGACAGGCTCCGGAAGGGGCTGCCCTTCTGGTTTTCTAATCGAGAGATAACAAGTGGGACTGTAGAGGTCTGCATGTTGGAGAGATGAAGCCAAAGCCACTGATAGTTGAATACAATCACTTTCACCCATGTCTAAATGGGAGACAAAGTCCAAGTGAGTTTCATGGCTGAATGTCCCCGAAGGTTTGTCTTGTAACAATTTTAATAGCATTTCTGTTTGAGGCTTTTTCTTCTAGGAAAGGCACTTAATGAAGCACTGCTTTGGCTTGATAGTATTTTAAAGCTTTTTATTGGGCTTGGATTCATTATACTATTACTGTTTGGCTTTCATAGGCTTATACCTGTCTCAGGCCCCCTCTCTATGATTTCATCTCTTCCTGGGTGACCTTCATCCCTGAGGTCCCCAGACACCTCCTTCAGCAGTAGAGCCATAGGGCTCACAGCATGAGCTCCATGCTTGACTGCACAGGTGAGACCCTGGTTTGTCTCCCAATAGCTCTGACTGTGGCCAAATACCTGAACCACCTATGGGACAATAAAGGGACCCACCTCATAGGTTCATCATGGAGATTAAACAAGTTAACACTCACACAACTCTGAGAAGAGCACTTGGTGCATGGTAAACCTGTGCACAGCACAAATTTGTCATCATCAAGTGTCGCTTGGGCTCCCTCCAGCTCAAGTGACTTCTTTGTCCTGGTGGCCCTGTCTCCTGCAGGCTTCACTTTACTGAGACCCCAGGAGTTTTCTCACCACCCAGGCTATTTCACAGCAGCCACTGTGCATGTAAGAACCCAGCCGTCGGAGTCAATTCCAGGAGGATCATGGAGGTGGGAGGTAGGGTTTGTGAAATCTTAACCTGCCTGCATTTTGAGCTGCACCTTGCATAATCAGGCCTGATTTTCTAATGAGCCTTTGGCTGAGGAATGAGTCTGGAGTCCTTCTGCCCAGGTGCCAGATGGAACTGTTGGCCTTTGTCCTTGAGGAAGATTAGAGACTGGCTGCCTCCATTCAGCGCTGTATGTGTGCAACAGCACTGAATTCTAAGAGAGCTTCTGGGCCAGCACCTGGGTGGCCAACTCATTTCTGTCTTGTCCTCTCCATTGGTGTGATTTCTTTTTTTTGTTTACCTCTTCTTGAGTCTATTTCCACACAGATGCACTCTTACATAGCATTGGATTTCCAATCTACAGATACATTTTGAAGGCTGACTATGCACACAAAGGCTAAAGAGGTAATGTGCTTTCTTCCACCTGCTTTAGGTGCAGGCTGGCCAACAGCATGGGTATGTTCATTAAATATTATTTCACTTGGGTAAGTAATGCTTTTGACTGATGCCTCCCTCACTCTTGTTAAGAAAGATTAGTCCAGTTAGAGAATAAGAGCCTGAGGCTCAATTCCTAGGTTAACTTTCTTAGAAAAAATATTAGAAAATAATTTGGGTTTTCTGTCTAACAGCTTTGCCAAAAAATAAGTTAGATTGAAGAGTTGATTTGGTCTTGTAATCTAGCAGCTGGGAAACTGTTGTCCGCCCAACTCAGACTAATTGTAAGTCCTTCATCCTGGATTCTGCTCAGCATGTCAGCCCTAACCCTACACAGACACAGTGAGGTCAGAGGTTGTGGTGTGGCAGGGTGGAAGACGAGAAGACAGGTGTATCTTTGCAGGAAGTTGTGTGAGTATCAGGGCCATGGAGATGGTACAGGAGGCAGGAAGCTGTCACTGTTCACATCAGAGAGACCAGCGCCACTTGTCCTGGGAAGAGAACTGACAAACCTTCCCTGGGAAGGGGTGAGCATCTCTGGGAAGCCACAGAGCACAAGGCAAAATCTTGCATTGATCATGACTCTTGTGATGATCCCCGCATCATGCTATGTAAGAAAGCATTTAAACTGATGAGAAGAGAATACAGCATTTGACAATGGTTGTTTTGTTTTAAGACACACGCATTAAAAATACATCTGAAATGCAGGGCACAAAGGACCCAAATAATGTTATTAAATTTCTTGTTGAAGACGGTCCCACAGGACAGTTGGCTCCACTCTTTAGGAAAATCTTGCCAAACTCGACTTGTTGCGTGAACGAAGCATCTTTTCTCTTTTCCTTTCTCTTTCTTTTGGTTTTTTTTTTTCCTTTGCATTTCCCACTTTCCTATTTCTCCTGAGGAGACAAACAAATCTCTGAAGGATTATTAAGTTGCAAATATACCGGAGCCAAAAATAGAAGATGGAGCCTTATAAACATTTTGCATATTTTGGTGTAATTTGTTGAAAATAGTACAAAATATGCTCACAGTTGGCATCTAGAATGCAAATATTAGGAATCCAATCCCCTGATACATTATGGTTTTTCAGCAGTATAGTGCAGGCTCGTCCAATAGCTATTGTGTGACTTTGTAGTTTGTTGGAGTGTGAATAATATCGGTGACTTGTTTATACAGTATATTAGGGAGATACATGTCGCCAAGTGGTATTAGCTCCTCTGGAGACTCCAAGGGACAAAAGCCTGGAGAGGAACTCAGGGAAAAACAGATACATATATTTTTAGCATCACCGATGCTCTTTGCTTTTCTGAGCTATTTCCTTAAAATAAAAAAGCAGGTGGGGGTGGGGAAGGGATCCAAGTGTGTAGGGGGGGCTGTCATATTCCAGAACACTGGGGCTAAGTGGTGAGGCTTACATGAGCAGGTCTGGATTTGGTATGGGAGCCGATGGATATCTCTCCCACCCAGAGCGTCAGTGGTTTTATGGCTGATGGTAAATTCATCTTCCCCATCCTCTGACAGGTGAGAAGCCTTTCTCCCTGAATGGGGGCTCCCACTGTACATCTGACACCCACCTCGCAGGTGAGCCTTCCCGCTCCTAAATGATGACTGGTAAGAAAAACAAGATGTCTTTCTTGGTTATAAATTTAACTCTTCTATGATTAGTCTGGGCAATTAGGACACCCCTGGGGTTCAGTCTATGGAGGAGACACAAGCTGGAAGTCTGATTAGCTCAGGTCTCTTGATGCTTGTTCCTGGTAGTAAATGCCTGGCACATATAGTATTGATTTTCATTTAGATATCTTAATGTTTCCAGACAATCCCGGCAGATGTGGGCTGAACTCAGATCTGCGGGAGCGCCGGTCTGCAATCTGCGAACATTTTTCTTGCCACTTTGTTTCATTTTTCCTAAACTTAACTGATTTGAAATCTGGAGATATAAATGAAAAATGCCGAGTTAGCCAATCAATCACAGACTGCACAAACATCGCCACTGCCCTTTCCTAACATCCTATTACCACTGGGTAGTTGGCTAGTCAAACAGGAATAAAAATTACACTGCAAACATCATAAGTTAGGCTTGATTTGTTGAGCAAGTAGCCTGACAATTCGGTAAGAGTTATATACCTCAGCTTCGCTGAAAATCAGGCTTGTTATGGCTCTGGTACGTCTATAAAGATTGTTCATTTCATATAAAACAGCTACCTGCACTGAACACCCTGAAAGGAAGAATGATGCTGGTTATAAATATAGAGGAAAATCTATTTGTCTGCCCCTTCATGCTGTTAGCAAGTCACACGCAGCGGCCCTTTGGTGATGCTAGGCAGCAGGGGGAGTTCTCTGCGGCCACCTTCCCCTCTACCAGGCTGGCCTGGGTTGAAGCATATCATCTCTCTTTGTCATCTGAGATAAAGCAGTGAAGTGTGACCGGTGCCACTGCCTTGCTCTCTGCCCACCAGGGGGACGCTAATGATATTGAAAAACTAGACGGTGTTGCATTTAAACCTAATGTGAGGGGAAGGCTGTCTGTTGGCCGGCTGGGCTGGATAACAGTTAACGTCAGAAAAGATAAATAGAAATTATTAGAATGGGTTTGGAAGGGATTTTTTATAGGGCAGGGTTGTATTCGTTTAAAGATACATTATTGGACTGTTATATCTGATTTCAAGCTGCTGGGTAATTAAAATGATTAACATCCCTTACTCATAGAGTTCAATTCATTAAAGTTTTAAGCACCCTTTGTGCTCAGAACGGAAGGAAGGATAGAACATCCATGTTGACTCATGCCAGGAGTCATTCAGTTCAGCCCTCTGTTTATTTCCCCCGATCTTTCAAACCACAGTGTCCATTTCTGAGCTGGGGGGCACGTTGGGTAGAATGCATCAGCCTTAAACATTCACCCTGGAGGGTGCCTCATTCAGGGAGGAGGAGGAGGCAGGGACAGGAAACAGAGAAATGGAGAAAATCCTGCTAAGCACTGGCTGGTTCTTTCCAGCTGTTGGTACCTGGGGTCCTGTGCTCTGGGAGCTCAGCAGCTGTGAATGAAGCGTTGCTAGGCCTCAGGTATGCATGTCAACAAGGGTCTGAGCACAGACCTGCATTCTGCAAACATGCCAGAACAATCCATGGACCTGACTCTCCTCATTTTAAATATATATATATATATATATATATATATATATATATACACACACACACACACACACACACACACACACACATATATATATGTTATATTTTAATTTTATATTTATAAAACATGCAGCAATAGGTTGGTGAATAAATAGGGCATTTTAAGAAGCATGCATATGATGGCAGGATAAAAATGCTGTAGTCTTTAGGATGCACTCATTTTTGCAAACTTGCTCCCCAATATTCAGGGAAAGAGAAGGAAGTTACTTTTACTACTCTCTTACACAAACTTTTGCCATCAATAGCAGTGATTTGTGACTACTTGGGACCCAAACTTGTTTTTGAAAACAAAGATGTGGCTTGGGATGTATCACGTTTTGGCAGATGGTGGGGGAAAACAGTGCTAGCTCTGCTTACCTTGAATAAGACAGTTAACATCTCTGAGGCTCACTGTCCTTATCAATAGGATGCAGCTAGATCTATCTTCTTTATGGGATTGTAAGGATTAGACCATATGGTGAGTAAGTGCCTAGTACAGAGCTTAGCCCAGATGAAGTGCTCAGTGCATGCTAATTACTGTGTCAGCATCTGTTATGATGGGACTAACGGCATTACTATTGGGCTATATCTGAGCCCAACAGACAACCGAAAACCAGTAGGAGATGTGCAATGCAGAGCAGGTAATTTCTAGCTCCCAGGAAGGTCCCAGGAATGTGGCTCATGGGGTGATCTTCCATTTTGTTAACTGGTTGAGAGTTCATGAGTGGCATGGACATCTTTGAGAAAACTAGATACACTCTATACTTCAATTAATTGATTTATGAGAGAGAGAAAGAGAGAGAGGAAAGAAAGAAGGAATGAAGGAAGAAAGAAAGAAAAGAAAGAAAGAAAGAGAAAGAAAGAAACAAAAGAAATCATAGATATTGTTGCAAAGTAGGTTTCAGGGTTTCAGTTTTGGATCTGGCCCAGAGATGAATGGCAGGGAGAATAAAGAAGGTCCTCTAACATATTTGGGATCCAGGCACTGTGTCTGTGACTCTCCAATCACTTTGTTGTCCCTGGAGTAGGGGTAGCTGCTATCACAGCTGGTCCATCTATGACTAACTAATCCTTTGTCTTTTATGACATGGGGACTCCGAGTAAAAGTCTCTACTATCTTGGTAGAAAAACACTGCACTATTTATTGTTGCTTACATATTTTTTGATAAGTTGGCCATTTACTTGGATGGTCTGGGGCAATAAAGTTTAACATGTGTTTCCTTGGTATAACAGTGGCCCTTTCCATGTGGGAGGTGGCTCGGTTGCTAATGGATAAGTCATGTGATAACCCTGGGCAGTGGATGCTGTGGCATTGCTCCCACTGACTTGGAGCCCTGCTAAATTCATAGGCCTGGAGTAGTGACAACAAAGAGTCTGTGTAGGGTTATCCATGGAAAACCAAGGCCATGGTCAGCTACTTGCTTAAAGAGCATAGCAGCAATGAATTTCCTTCCAGGTACGAAATTCATGCTCACCCTAAGGAAAAAGGGAACATTACTGAAAATGTCACTTTAAGTGTGTGTGACAAGTATTTACTTTTGGGGAAAAGCTCATTTTCAACTCTTGAGACCAACTTATTGGTAAAGTGTTTGCTTTTTTAAAAGTCAAGGCTCATATCTACTTTAAAACTTGTTACTAAAGTGTTTCTGCCCTGAAGTTCTTCGGACCATCTGATGAGGATCAGATCAAAGTCAATAGTTATGACATCAGAAGAGCTGTTTCCACTTGGACTTGGCAGTCACCTAAAAGAATATCAGAAATTAAGAAGAATGGAGTATAAGAAAACAATAAAAACCCTTTTGCTCTTTATTTGGAAAAGGCTACTTTTTTTTTGACCTTGGGAAAGAATGTAGCTGTCCCATATCAATGTCATTCTGAAAAAGTCATAAAGTCTCACATGTTGTGTTGCCAAAGCTGGGTTTCCAAGGGGAACTGTGTGGGTGAGCTGGCCATAGGATGCTCATTTCATCTGCTCAGCTGACAAAGCACTTTCACTGCCACTAACTCTCTTGCTGTGGCCATATCTTATACCAGAGAGTCAGGGACTTTGCTCCATCTTACAGGGGCCACTTGCAATCCAAGGGACACCAGAAGCATGCCAAGTGCCCTAAGTGGGGCTTCTTTCCTTTCTCAGAGCATCCACTTGTGTATGGACAGAGTTTTCTATTCCTGGAGCCCTGAACTGCCCACCTGGGGAGCATGTTGGCTTGCAAGGGCTTGTTTGCTGCATTTTGCTGGTCATTGGTTGGGTTCCTGCTTCCATGTCTTCACCTGCAGATGGGTACTACTGTACCTTGGTTGTGTGCAAAATTTGTTACCAGCAGACTGAGGAACCATTTCCCATGACATGCTATCATTTCTTCTTTTGACATTCTTTTCCACTTTGCATTCAAATTACTTGTGAGAGTAGAGTCGCACCATGTATCATGGTGTCTGATCCCTGCTTCCTTGAACATTAGAGGGTGCAAATTGGTGCTCTACAGCTCAATTTTAATCAGCAAACAAATTCTGATCCTTATATGTGTTTGTGTGTATAATAATTATTGTTATTAATGGCACAGGCTGCCTACATTTGAAGCAGAGGTTTCATATTAAACTAAAAATCTGTCTTCTTTGGGAAAGGAAGAGATAGCCAGACCCGGCTAGCATTTCTGCAGAGCAGTCATCAGTTACCACAAGTGGCACTATCCTTTTTTTTTTTTAAAGATAATTTACACTTCACTGTACAGTGGTCTCATAGCTTCATATTTCCTTACACCAGCACCGACCCTTCACTGCCTGGCCCCTGTTAGGTACATGGGTTTGAAATACTGACTGAAAAAAGTAGTAAGTATTTAACGAGGTACTTAATAACTGCATAATAAGTGCTTAAGTGAATGAATACACAGATTGCAGACTAAATGTAACAATAGCACCAGTCAGTTTCTGGGTTTTGGTGTGCACTTGTGCCTGGAGAGGGTTCTAAGGCTTAGTTCGCCAACCCATTCAGACAGCAATGCAGATAACACCAGCCATGGGGCTTACTATCTGAAGGGATCAGTATGCCTGTTTGCACAGCATCTCTCCAAAGCCCCACCAGAATCCCTCCATCCATGCTGCTGGTCAGTAAGAAGGGAGTGAAGGTGATCCAGGCTAGCCTTTCCCACCTCTAGAATCTCAATCAAGTGAGTGAATCCTATTGGTATTTCTCCCCATCACACAGCTTCATAGTACAGGGTATATACCTGCCACCATGGGGCACTGAAATGCAGTGGGATGGCAACTACCCTCTTGAGCTGGTGGGAAAGTAGGGATCATCATGAACAATGGAAATGACAGAGCCAGCAGCTGGTAGCTTCCTTTTCCCATCTACATTTACCCCTCCCCTTCCTCCACCTCTTCTCAGCCACAGGAGGCTGATGTGTAAAAACCTGGATCTAAAGGGCTTCTTGATGTGCGATGATTCATGGAGGTGATCCCGGTAGCACATCTAGAACAGAGCTTGGCCAAGGGAAGGACTCAGGGAAGACTGATTGGGCTTGAGGACACCTGTGGTCTGGGCAGTGCCCCAAGACCGAGAACTCCATTCTCATATTTATTCCCAAACTCATGAGTTAGAAGGTGGTTTCTTAGAACCCTGATGAAAGGAATGAAGAGATGAAAAATGACTGGGACAACAGTCAAGTGCCAAGTTCAGGAGGTGAGCCCAGGAGATTCCAATCACATATGCTAGAAATGTCAGAAGGAAATAGCACAGCAGACCAAAATAATAATTAATAAAAAGTCTGAGCTCTATCAAAACTTTAGCTTTTAAATGAAAACTCACTGATAACCTCTGTGCCAGTCATAATTAATGAACAGAGTCCTGTGGAGAGTGTCCTTGTGACTTTTTAAAAAAATTTTGAAATAAATTGGGAAGCAGGGGCACAAATCAAGGTTTTATTGGAATTTCCTTCTGCACCACTAAATGAAAGGAGCCTAGACACAAATGTTTAGGAAGATTTTGAGATGGATGATTGTTCCTCAATACAGGGAGAACATCCTTAATGTTAAATTTCAAATAAAAAATGTTCCAAAATCCAAAACATTTTGAGTGCTGGCATTATGTCACAGATTGAAAATTCCACACCTGACCTCACGTGACAGGTTGTAGTCAAATGCAGATCCATTAAAAGTATGATGTATAAGAAACATAAGTGAAATTTTTTCCCTTAGATTCTTTTATTGGTACCTTTTAGGTATACAATACATTTACATTTATCACTGGGTACTTGTACCTTTACATGATGCATCTTGGTTCTTATTTTTTCCCCATTTCCTGTCCTCCCTTCACCCCCTCCACCCCTCCCTACTACAAAGATTGTGTTTCCATTTTTTCCTTTTCTCATAATTTTTCCTTTCCCTTCTTTCCTTTCCCCTACTCCTCCCATTTCCCCTACCCCTTTGGACCTTTTCTTCCTATTTCCCATTATCAATTATCCATCATAAGTGAATTTTGTGTTTAGACTTGAGTTCCATCTTGAAGACATCTCATTAGATAGATGCACATATTTCAAAATTCAAAAAATCAAAAATCTGGAAAATTTCTGGTCCCAAATATGTCAGATAAGGGATATTAATCCTGCAAGGATACAGAAGGAGGTAAACAGACATTTGCAGAAGATGGAGCATTTGTCCCAGTCTGTCTCACAACCATCATCATGGGGAAAGTCCTGTTTTAGAATAGAAATAATTTAAAGGAATGACCACTTGGATTGTACCTATTTGAGGTAAACCATCTTTAAAGGACATTTGGGGAAATTTGAGTACAATTTAGGCATTACATGACATTATGACTTAGTGGTATGGAGAGGGGGACATTTATTGAATAAAAGCATGCTAAAGAATGGTATGTATAGTACATTTTTACATTAATAAAAGTACATATGCATCTGTGTCTAAGAAATAGAGAAAATATAGCACAGGATTTTTAAAGTGGTAATCTCTAGTAGAAATATAATGATTTTGTTTTCTTTTATTTATCTGTGTTTTGTAATTTTCTACTGTGTGCATTTCTACTGCCTTTGTAATAATAAAAGGTTATTTTTAATTGAAAACAGCTCTACATTTTTTCAAACTATCATTCCCAAGACAACCTTGCAGATTTTGAAATATGAAAGTGCTTAGAAAGTATACCACCCATGTGCCCTTCATTAAAAAAATACTCAAGGAATTGCTCCAGCTGAATGAAGGGCATATAAATAATAAAGAACTCAAAAATATGTAGTGTAAATGAAATGGTACAAAGCACTAGAAAGGAAACATTTATTCAGGGTAATTGTATTAAATATGACTATGGAGTTTATGGCCAAGGAGAAAATGTTATTTAGTAGAAATATTTAAGTTCCATTTATATTAACTAAAATTGGGAGATATATAGAGGATGGGATGAAGGAAAATACATTGAATTTATCAGTTATGTATGAGTGAGTGGAGAGATATTGTGCATATTCAATGGTGATAGAGAAAAATAAATTCAAACATTGCTAAAATTTCAGCCCAACAATGTGGATTTAATAATAAGATATTTAATTTCCATATCACTAATTATTTTAAAAAGAGCAAACAAAACCAGGCCCACAAACTAAAGATAAAAAATAAAACCTAATCAATAATCAGAAATAAAAGTATTACCTAAGGTAATAGAAGAAAGACTAATCATATCAGATATGACAAAACTCATGGAGGGATTATCCTTTCAAGAATATCTCAGAAAATGTTTCCCAGTTAAATGAGAGGTGAATCAAAGTCTGTATTTCAGAAATAGAGAATATGAGCTAGAGGAAAACTTGAATAAGAATCAAAACCCAATTAAATATTTAAGTCCAATTAAATATTTAAATATTGGAATAAGTATGTCTATAAAACAAAATGTGAAATAGTGTGCAAAACAAAATAATTTAACAGTTGCTAAAACTACAATAATAGTTTGGGCTGAAATATTGTATTACTGATTGTATTATTAAATCTAAGGATGGCGAGGAGAACAATATTAATATTCTCATTTACAAGGGTGATCTGCATGTCATAATCTGTGGATACTATCAACAACTATAAAAACAAAGGTGAGTGACTTTGTCTTTTATTTATTATGTATAGACCAGTTTAACATACCTTCAGAAAAGTGCTGTGTGCTTAGCTCAGAGTTTGCACAAACTGATGCCAGCTGCCTACCAGCACAGAAACCAATATGAAGAACAGGACTAGAGCCTAGAGTTGAAGTCTAACTTCTTACCAGTTATTGCTGCCCAAGGGGAATCACTGTCCTGATTTTTGGTTACCATGCAGTGAGCCATGTAGTGTGTATTCTTTCTTCTGGCTTCTCTCCTTCAACTCTTTTCAGGATGGTTTCCAGTGTCATTACTTCCAGATATTCCACTGTGTGAATGCATCACAATGTACTTATCTATTTTACCACTGGATTGGTGGCCTTTGAGGAGTTTCCAGCTTTTGATTAACATGAATGGCACCAGTAACATATTCTTGCACAAATTTTCTGTTTAAAATATGTGTGCATTTTGGTTGAGCATGTATCCAGGAGTGGAATTTACCAGGTCAGTGATACACAAAGGTTCTCACTTTGTTGATACTGCCCAATAGTCTTCCAAAGTGTAGCAACTCGCACCACCAAGAGTAATGCATGAAAACTCCAGTTGTTTTACATATGTTGCTGTTTTTTATCTTTTCCATTTTAGCTATTCTTTAAAATTTTATTTTATTGGTACAATTTAGGTATACAATATAATGACTTTCATCACTGGAAATGTGCACCTTTACATAATCTCTCTTGGTTCTTATTTTTCCCCCCTTCCCCTGCCTTCCCTTCAACCACTCCATCCCTCCCTATTTACAAAGACATTGTTTCCATTTTTTCATTTTCTCATATTAATTCCATTCCCTTCTTTCCTTTCCCCTACCCATCCCTTCCCCCTCCCCTT
>NW_004624794.1:6874951-6886512 GCF_000247695.1 Heterocephalus glaber | reverse complement strand
TTTTTTTGATCAAGGCTACTTGGAATCCTATATGCCTCACTTATCTGTATGTCAAGTTCTTTTCCCCTGCTTGGGAAGTTTTCTGCCATCACTTCTGTGAACAGTTTTTTTTTTTTATGTCATCTGCATTCTCTCCTGTTTCTTCATTGACTCCAATCAGTCTTATGTTATTCTTCTTTGGATTGTCTAGCAGCTGCTGGATTGATTTCTCATGGTCCCTTATAATTTTGAAGCAGTTTTTCTTTTCCTGGTCATTAATTGCAATCTTATCTTCTATATCTGAAATTCTGTCCTCACATTTGCTCATTCTGCTGTGTAGCCTTTCAATGGAGATTTTAATCTCCTAGAAATCTGTTTGTATTCATTTTATGGATTCCATTTGTTTCCTATGTTGGGATTCCATCATGTTCCTCAGCTCCTCTATTTTTTTTATCTATGTCCTCCCTAGATTGATTATTCATATCTTGCGCTATGGGCACAATCTCTGCTGTTATCTGAGAAATTATTTCTGATTTCATTTTTTCCAGATCCTCTTTTATTGCCAGTTCCAGGAGTCCAGGTGGTTGAGTATCAGAGTGTTCCATCTCCTTTCCCTTTGGGGTTGCTGTTGGTGATCTGGAAGTCTGGTTTTGGGACTTGTTTATGTGTCTTCTCATTTTGACATTTTGATGGGGATGCGGGGGGTTGTTTCTGTTGGTGCCCACACAGCTCACCTCCTCTGCACTGGGAGTGGTGGAATCGTGGCATGGAAGTCCCTTCCTCTGGTCTGGGAGTGATGGAATGGCAGCCCAGCAGTCCCTTCCTCTGGGCTGGGAGCCATGGAAAGGTGGCCAGAAAATCTCTTCCTGTAGGCTGTGAGTGGTGGAACAGCAGCCCTGAAGCCCCTTCCTCTGGGCTATGAGTGGTGGAACTGTCTATTTTAGCTTAGTTCATGGCAGAGTACTTTTATTTACAGGTCCTCAATAATATTTTATTTTATATTTCCCTAACTAGTGCTACACACCTTTTCTTGTGGTTGTTTGTCATCTCGAAATCTTTTGTGAATTATCTGTTCATATCTTTGCCCCAATTTTTCCTATTTTAAAAATTCTTTTCTTATTAAGTAGTAAGAATTCCATACACATATTTTGGTAAGAGACCTTCGTTGGAGTGTGTGTGTATATAGGCATGTGTAGATATATATGTGTGTATTTCTTCTACCATAATGTAGTTGACCATTTTATTCTCTTTTTTTCCCTTGTTTAAGAACCTATGCACATTCTACATTTATAAAATCTTGGTCTCTTAAAGTTTTATTGTTTATAATTTTCAATTTAGAGCTGCAGTCCATTTGTAATTTTGTACAAGATATGAGATAGTCAGGATAATGTTTTCCTCCTCTGAATATTCAATGGGGTTTGGTTCTGGACTTTTTCATTGCACTTCTTGGTCTAAAGAAGTGCACTTCTTTAGTGCACTTCTTGCACTAAAATCACACTGACCTATTATAGCTGTTACAAAGACTTTATACTGGACAGTATAAGGATTTCTGATTTATGTGTCTTTACAATTTTCTTGTCTGTTCTAAGTCCTTTGAATTTTCTTAAAAATGTAAGATTCATCATGTAAATTTTTACAGACACACACACAAATACACATATCCTTCTTGCATTTTGATTGAAATTGTAGCAGTTTTATAGAGGAATATAATAACTTAGGAAGATGGTTGTTTTTTTCAAATAAAATATTTCATTTATTTAGGTTTTCTTTAGTTTCTTTCAATAATATGTTGTATTAGTTTTCAGTGTACAGGCCTTTGATGGTTTTCTGTAGATTTACCTTGAGATATTTCTTTTACTTTGAGGCTGAACTGTTAATAATTTTTAACATTTTATTTTTGGGTTGGTTTTAGCTTGTGCATAGAAGTAAAATTGAGTTTTAGATATTTTTATATACTTTATACATAAATTAGCACCAATGCCATCTCTTTTATTGATTCTAATGTTTACAGATTCTTTTGAGCCTCCTTTGTACACAATCATATCTGTGTAAGTAATGTTAATTTTTTTCTAATCTATGAGTCTTTCATTTATTTTTCCTGTTTCATTACACTGGCTAGAACCTCCAGTAAAATGTTGAGTAGAAGTGACAAAATTGGGCATCCTTTTTTCATTGCTAATCTCAAAGGGAAAACAGTTTTATCAAGTTCATATTTATTACAATCATATTTTAAAATCAATATTTATCAAGTTAAGAAATATCTATTCTATTTCTAATGAGTTCATTTTCCTACAGGCATGCTTTTGCATCAGTATTATTTGTCAAGTTAAGAACAATTTCTTTTTGTTTTAATTTGCTAAGAACTTTTCCTTCCATAGTGAATGAATTTTGAATTGTTTTTCTCCACTTTTAAATCCAGTGGAAACAACTTGTAGAATAAACTAAAAACCAAAATAGATTATATATCTAAATAAAGAAAATAAGACGAAAAGAATAAATAATAAAGATTTAGAATGTATTTGTTTCATCTCTGAATATCATATCTAACACATTGTCGTTACTCAGTACACATTTGAAAAGTGGATGAATGGGATTTAACTCATTCATGGATCAAAAAATAAATTGAAATAGAAATTTTTACTGCTTAGGAGGAACAACTACAGACAATTGTCAGAAAAGATAAGAATGAAGAGATAGGCATGGAAATGCTGTGAATACATAAACCCAAAGAAAATTGCTCTGGTAATATTAGTATCAGAGAAAGTAAAATGTAAGATAAAAATTTAACAGACTATAGTTATCTTACCTTGATAAAAGAGTCACTTTATTATTAAGTAGAGTGGGAAGCACTTTTATGTCCCAAATAACAGCAATTCAATATACAAAGCAATTTTTAAAGTTGTTATTGTAAAAATAAAATTACAGTGAAAGGTTTAAAGGAACCATTCAGTTTTTGACAAATTAAGAACTATATAAATAAGGATATAGAAAAACTGATTGCATAATTTATCTTTATTATAAAGTTAATCTTGATTTATGCGACAAATGTATAGAACTTACAAAGAACTTACAAATACTGTTAATGTTTTTTAAATGGTCATAGTACATTGAAAGATTATTTCATCATAGTGACCTTTGTGGGGGTGTGGTGGTGGCTTTTATCAGCAACAGCATTTTTGCTGGGCAAAAGATGAAAGTGAAGAGGACTTTAAGAGTGGAATGCAAAGTTGTTCTCTTTCTTTCTTTCTTTCTTTCATTCTTTCTTTCATTCTTTCTTTCTTTCCATTTTTTCTGAGCTTGTGAAGCAGGTGGCAGCACCACTGAGGTAATTCCCCAGCCCTGTTTGCACACTTTCTTAGATCCAGTGGTGATGAACAGATAGATGTACACATATTGAATGAACAACATCAACAGACAAATGAAAAGTGAAGATAACTTACAGAAAATAGAATATAAAGAGACCAGAGAGCAGGTCTTCAACTAGGTTGAAAAAATGTTCTGAATCCATGTTCTGATCTATGTGTGAGCTAAATCCCATTCATCTGGGAGTATGCATAAAGAAGACATAATTAATGACTGGCCTCTTAGCTGACTATGCAGCAAGAGGTACATGCGAATTGGGGACCAGATGGCCCCCAAGCCAGAGGACAGAAGAGTGCGGTTGGTCTAGATGCCAGTGGATGAAGTGGAGGTTGGTGCACAGCATAAGGTTATCAGTTGTCACCAGAATCCGTTTCCTACTTCTGTATGCTGAGCTCAGTTGCTGGAATTTATTTCTAGAGGAGAGGTGAAGGGAGTCTTATAGCAAAAACATGAACAAACAAATGGAAGATATTATCTGGGAAATGCTAAGTCTTCCCCTTTGCACAGTAATGCACAGGGCAGACTGGTTTCATCATTTCAGTAGGTGTGTTTTCCTCCCCATGCTACCTCCATCTCATTCCATCATCTACCTCTCCCAATGCAAAGCCTGTCATTCAAATTCCCCTGGCATTTCCTGCCTGTCAAAGAATTCCAGTGAGAAACTCTGCTCAAGAATGGGATAAAGGAGACCTTGCTTGTTGAGCTAGCTATGGAGAAGTTTACCCTGGATTCCGTCATATGTGACTAGATAACCAAGAATCAGGTGTGTGTGTGTGTGTGTGTGTGTGTGTGTGTGTGTGTGTGTGTGATAGACTACAGAGAGTAACATAAAAACAGGATAAAAACATATATTCTCAAAGCGTATTCAGTGACATTCAGGAAGATGTTACATTCAAGGAATAAGAAAGTTAGCTTAGGGAAAAGGATCACTCAGAAAACACAAAACATTTCAGAGTTTAAAAACGTGATCCACAAAATAAGAGAAGCCATAAGAGGACTGGAAAGAGAAGAGATGATAAGATAAAAGATAAGAGAAATGAAGGTTCAATCCCCTGAGAGCTCTAATCACTATTATTGGGCGTATAAGTAGTGGAAAACAGAGGATATGCTGAGACAGAGAAAACATGTCCAGGAAACAATAGAAGAAACCTTCCCCAAAGGATAGTAGTCTTTATATTGAAACAGTTCTCAGAGTTCTCAGAACAGTAATGAAAAAGACATCATAGCTGGATTTATCACTGAGAAATTCCAAGGCCCAGGGAATAGGTTGTGTAGACCCGGACTTGGAATGCTGCAAGTGCTCAGTATGGGTTTGTTAATATAATTATCATAAAAAATTAAAGAAAGAGGAAAAATTCACCTTAAAAGAAAGAGACTGTTGTTTGAGGTTTTGTAAGGAACACTCAGATTTTAAAAGATAATGCTTTCAATATTCAGAAGAGAGAAAGTGATTTGACCTAAAATTCCAGATTAATCATCACTTGAAAATAAAACGTGGTTTAATGGCAAAGACTCAGAAAGCTTATCCGCTAATCACTCTTTGCAAAACTCAGCTTTATTAAAGCAAAATTTATATACAAAGTTTCTAATTTTTAATCTTATAATTGGATGAATTTTGGCATACGCTCAATCATGATACAGAATAGATACAGTATTTCACAATGTTCTCTCCCACTTCTCAAGTCATTCCTCCAGCCTCTTTGTTTTCTAGAATTTCTTTCTTTTTTGGTACTGGGGATCAAACACTTGTAAGGCAGGCAGCGGCACCACTGAGTTAAATCCCCAGCTCTAGAATTTCATATAAATGGAATCATGCTATTTGTATATTCTTTTGTGGCTTCTTTCCTTTGGCATAATGCTTTTGATTTCTCCATATTGCTTAACGTGTGAGTGGATCATTCCTTTTTTACTGCTGTGTAGTATTCTATTGTAAGAATGTAGGGCAATACGCTTTTCTCCTCCCTAGGAAAGGGACTTTTTGGTTGTTTCCAGTTTTAAAATATGAATAGATTTTCTCTGAACATTTGTATACTAGTCTTTGTTGAGTAAATGTTTCATTTTATTTAAGTAACACCTAGAAATGGAATAAGAAACTGTTACTGTTCTCCAGTGTCTGTAGCATTTTGGGTCCTTGTCAGCAATTTATGGGGATTTCAGTTGCTTCCCATTTTTGGCAGAACTTGGCATTTAAAAAAAGATCCATCTTAATAGGTATGTAATTGTATCTCACTGTGGTTTTAATTTGCATTTCCCAAGTGACTACTGATGTTGAGCATGTTTTTACATGTTTATTTGATTTTTATATCTTCTTTTGTGAAAGTTATTCACAGCTTTGCTCATTTTTTATTGCATTATATGGGTTCTTTATATATTCTGGATAGATTCCTTTATCAGGTACTGTTTGCTAACATTTTCCCCCAGTCTTACTTTACTTTTTTATGGGAATATTGGTATTTTTAAAGTACAAGAGTTTAATGAAATACAATTTATCACTTTTTTCTTTGGGGGAATTTTCTTTTCTGTAAATCTAAGAAATCTTTGCCTAACGTAAGATCATTATAGCTTTTCTATGTGTTTTATTCTAAAATACATAGAATAAGTACTTACCTTCCAGTGAGTAATGGATTGTGAGTTAACGTTGATTCTGGTTTGAGGCCAAGAATATTTTAAATGTATTTTTCATAAGCATATTCAATTTTCCCTGCTCATTTATTAACAAGACTGCTGGTTCCCCTGTTGGATTTCCTTGGTAATTGTGCCAAAAATCAATTGACCATGTTTGTGTGGGTATAGTTCTCAGCTTTCTAGTCTATTCTATTGAGGAATACCTTTATTCTTAACAAACTTACTGCCTGTACTACTGTAGCTTCAGAGTAAGCCTAACTTGTGTCATTCAACTTTGTTTTTCTTCAAAATTATTTTAGTTAATCTAGATCATTGCATTTCCTTATAAATTTCTCCAAAAGTGGTGTGAGAAGTCTGATTAATTTGCATGAATCTATAGATTGATCTAGAGAGAACTGACCAATTGACACAATTGGATCTTTTCATCCATGAACGTGGAATCTCTCTCCATACATTTGGATTTTCTATGCTTTCTCATAGCAATATGTTATAGTTTTTAGTTACAGGCCTTGGACATATAGTGTTAAATTTATGCCAGATAGTTCACATTGCATTTGATATTCTTTAAAGTTTCAATTTCTAATCATTTCTGGCAAGAGTATGAAAATTGAATTGATTTTAGTATATTGATTTTAGTATATTGCATATTGTGACTTTGCTAAATTCACATAGTAATTACAGTGTCTTTTTGTAGATTTCTTAGACTCTTCTACATATATGATCATATCTGAAAATTAGTTATATTTCTTTCTGATAGGTCTGTTTTTTGAGGCTGTATCTTAAGGTTATGACAGTGTGGATTAAATGTGATATTCTACACTTTTGCCTTTTAATATATCTTGGCTTAAAAATGTTCAGTGTTTTAGCATTAAGGGTTTAATCATTGAAAAGTCAGGGAAATTCCCTTCTGTTATCTTTTCTGAGAGATTTTTACTGTTGTTGTTGCTTTTGCTATTTGCTTTACCATGAATAGGTGCTGAAATTTGTCATTTTCCCATCTATGGAGATTATTAGAATTTATATCATTTAGTGTAATTCTGTGTTAGGTTTGTGTCTAGATGTTCTGCCAAAGCCTCGTGTTGTCAGAGGCTATTTTGGAGGTGGCTGAATCTAGAGTGTGTGGTTGATTCACGGTGGGGCTAGGCCCAAGGGCACTAGGATGAAGGGTGTGAGTGCTACCCACCCTAGTCTGAATAAGATAAGAGGGGCAGAAAAATGCTGTGAAGGTGCCTTTTGTCTTTGGTACCCTGTGCATGCCATGTTGTTTCTCATCTGTGATGCCTGTTGCTATCCCTGCCTTGGAGCCAGCTGATTATGGCCTGACACCTGTACCAACTGTAAGCCAAATAAACCTTTCCCTTTTTAACTTTGGGAGTCGCATATTTTGTCTCCGCAATGAGAGAAAAGTAACTAAAACATACGTAAATGAAATTGATTGAACTTGGAAAATTAAGCAATTTTGCATTTTCAGGGTTAACCCACTTGATCATGATACATCGTATGTGTGTGTGTGTATTTATGCATTTTTGCATCATATTTATATTCTATGTGCTAAAACATTTACTCCATTTTTGAGTTAAACTGGCTTGTAGTTTTCTTGTAGTGTTTTAATGTTTAAGCATATCCTCACTCTGTAAAATACATCTGGAAATGTTCTGTGGGAATATAGGGTCATATCAAGAAGAGGAAGACAAATCCAGGGAAGGGGAAGATACTATATTGAACTGAGGTGTTTGAATGACAGCTGTGTGTAGACCAGGTACACAAGGGGTTTATTATAGAGGAAAGAGCACAGGGGTCTGGAAGAGAAATACTAGAATGTCGTAGAGTAATGAGTCGGAGAAGAGTTTCCTAAAATAAGCATCATAAAACCAAAAAGTATCAAAAGTAAAAAGAAAAAATGAAATGCAATTATAAACTCCAGGAAGGACAAGCAAGACTTCAAAAACAAAAACTTTGTAACAATATTATATATTCAACATAAAGCCAATTAAATTGCTCCATTATTTGAAATAATAGATGCAAATAAATGAGATTCCACTTGACTTTAGTGCTAGGAGCCCTTTCTTTTCTCTGAATAATCAAGGGGCTATGACATTGATGTTCTGAGAATAAAATAGAATTATAACGCATTATTTGGAAAGCACTGAATAGATAAATTGTGATAAAACTAACTAATGATTTTCAGGCTTTAGAAACACGCTAAGAACAGAGTATGGAAGCCTTGACTGATTGCAACATCAAAATCAAAATACAAATATCAACTACTTGGACAACGTAAAAGCTACAAAGCAGCTAACTGAAAGTGGGTTGTGATGGTGGGCTGTGTACGCATGGAGATATAGAAGTCAGATATTCTGGCTTTACAAAGTGGGGAATCAAGACACCATCAAGCATAGCTGAACTAGGAATAGAAGCTGTAGCACATTATTTAAACTTCTAAAGGAAACCAATAGAAAAACTAATTATAATGTCATGATTGAATATGGGGAAGAGACTATAGAAGCAGAGGGTATATATGTTGCTACATTTTGAGATTTTTATGTAGCATTATTCAGCTGGTCAGCTGCAGTAAAAACAGAAGCTTGATCAAAGAACAGATTAAGATGAAAGAATCTTTAGCAGGTTAAGGAGAGGAAATTGAGAGGGAAATCACAGCACTGTTGAATGTATGAGCTAGTGGCATCAAAGCACATGATGAACACTGAAGAAACTTGAGTCGGTGGGGAAGGTGGACTGGCTTCAGATAGTCTTGGAAGGTGCAGAGGAAAAAGGAAAAGAAATTATGGCAACGAGAGAGAGAAAGGAGGACAGATATGGAAGACCAGCAGAGCTTCCTCACCATAGCAACACGTGGGCGTCTGACCTAGAGAGTACAACAAATGGAAACCAAAATAACAGGCCATTATATGACAAAAATAATCCTGAAATGAAGGAAGAACTAAATTGACTAAGATGACTGGGCTTACTGTGCTCCAGCGAATATGTGCAAAAATGCCTGGTAAAATTACTAAAATCCAAGAATGAATTATGAATCACTCTGGCCTGAAAAACAAACCAAAATGAAAATTTAACAATTTGAGCTTGGTTGGAATTTTCTCAGCAACATCAGATCCCAGAAAATCTGAGTAAACAGGTCAAGGTTTTCAATAGAAAAACATAGGATCTTAAACCACTGTATCTAGTCTAGTCCTGTTGTAAAAATATGTCAATAAAAGTAACAAAAAAAAGTCTACAGGAGCAAGGCTCAAGTAAGAGAGGACACAGTTAATATGTAGTTCGTTGCCTTTCATGTCCAGCCAACCCAAATGGGAGTCTTAGAAGGTATCTAAAAGAGTGGAAACTGTTTTCTGAAAAGACTGATTATAGAACCAAGCCAAATAACACTGATAATTAATATTCCAAAGCAGCATCCAAATGTCCTTATTTTAGGGAGAAACATTGCACAATATAGAAAAATTATAATATTGCTAAAATTAATTAAAAAAGCAGAGCATCCTGACTTAGAGAAGAGTTTGTGAGGACAGAGAAATCATGATAGTATGCCAATTCTTAATTGTTAATGAAGTATTAAAAATCTCGCCTTATATATGAAACTGATAACTGACAAATATAGGTTTAAAGATTCTATTTAAAGTTAAAACATAACCACCACTAGAAATATAATCAACTATACTATTCCAAATTACCAGATAGGGGAAAATAAAACATAAACCAGAATAATATATGGTATACATAGGTATGTAGTATAGTTAGCACTAAATTCTAGTAATACAAAATACACATCTATAAAATAGGAAATTTATAGAAACAGAAGGTAAATGAGTATTTGCTGAGGATGAAGGGGAGAGGGTGGGTGTCTGTCAACAGGTACAGGGTTTCCTTTGGGGGTGATAGAAATGTTCTGGAATCAGTGGTGATGGCTGCATAACCCAAAGAACAGCTAAAATGATCAGATTGTACACTATAAAGTGGTGAGTTTTATGTTAAATAGATTTTGTCAATGAAGAATCAGTTTTTATAAAAGCAGAGACTCTGGAACATGGGTTGAAGGATCCCCATCTGGAGATATCGTCAGTGGACTTTGACAGTTTGACCAAACATTTTAAGGCTCAGCTCTTTATTTGTCTAATAGGGAGAATAACACCTACTTTCTAGGTTGCTGTGGAGATTAAATGGTTTTATATTTTTAAGGTATGTAGCATAATTAGCGTGGTATAAAGGTTGTCTATATGAAAATTCAAGAAATCTGAGGGGGTCCCAGAGTAATGTAAGTAAAAATTCAAAACAAGTAACTGTCAGGGATGATTATGTACAAAATTATAGTGTATTAACTTAATAAAGGAACAAGGAGAACGAAAAAAAGCGCAATTATGATGGCACGTAGTGCACATCTCTCAGCTCTTGACCCAAGCAGAAGATGTCTGACTCATACCTGCACCTTCACTTCTACACAGACTGCACATCTTCCTCACTGAATACAAATTAGATTATCAAAATGTCAGTTGGTTAAAAAAATAGATATGCTACAAGTTGTATTTTTGACCAATTTAAGAATAGTATCAACAATAAAGAATAAGCCTTTTTGTTATGCTACTTAGATATTTACATGATAAAAATTGTGTTAAAAAACAGAACAAAATCAAACCCTTGGACTGAAGATAAAACCAAAATAGTAATTACAGAATGTTTTCCTCTCAGTACAGTACTGAGAAGAAAACTCATATTCTTTATCCTTTAAGAATCACACAAAACAAAAAAATGACAATAAATAAATTCAAGATTCAACACAAAAGGTTGATTAAAAAGCAACAAATTTAACCTAAGTAAAACAGAAAAAGACATTAATAATGATGACAACTAAAATTTGATGAACTAGGAACTAGAAAAACAGCTAGAGAAAAAAATGAAAATCAGACCTGGATTAAAATATAAAAAGTAGGTAAACTCCTGGAAAGTCTGGTTAAGTGCAGGCAAAGTGTGACATTGACAAAGAGAAAGGAAAAGAACCACAAACAGAAAATGGAAAAATAGCATAAATCACTGTAAGATTGTGATGTAAAACACCTCAACTAAATGAATGAAACAGATAATTTTATATGGACATACAAATATTAATCTTGATTAAAGAAAGATACAAATGAAATAATTGTGATAGAAATTGAAAACTTTGTTACAGAATTTCTCTAGAATAGTTGTAGTAGGCACAGGCATTCTCCTTTTTTTTTTTTAAGCCTCCAAAGAACATCTGTTAAATCGAGAATATTCACATAATACAATGATAATAAACACATCTTTCAAAAATATTAGTTGACATTGGGCTTGATGGCAAAATAATCAAAACATTTATAATAAAGTGAGTAAGAGGGCATGGGCATTGTCTATCACTTTTATGTGACAGAACTTAGAAAAGTGCTCCGATATACATAAACAAGCATCCTCACATTGAGGTGATACTCTTAAGTGAAATAAATAAGACACACGTGTGTAAATATACCAAATAGTTTCCCTGGTGTGAGAAACTGAAAGTGTAAATAAGGACTAAAAGGTATAACAGATAATGTGAAATAGGAAGAAAAGGGGCAAAGGGGAAG
>NW_004624794.1:6817845-6854070 GCF_000247695.1 Heterocephalus glaber | reverse complement strand
CTTTCCCTCTTTTCCTTTCCCCTTCCCCTCCCTTCACTCCTTCATCTTTGGACCTTTTTCCTATTTCAAATTATCAATTATTCATGTTCATAGTGGCACAGTTTGTAATAGCTAAAGCTTGGAAGCAGCCCAAGTGCCCATCAACTGGAAACTGGATAAAGAAAATGTGGTTTTTTTATAGAATGGAGTACTACTCAGTCATAAAGAACAAAAAACTAGAGTCATTTATAGCTAAATGGATGCATATTGAGGCCATACTCAAGTGAAATAAATAGAACACATATGTGTAAATACCAAATAGTTTCACTAGTGTGAGAAACTGATAGTGTAAACAAGGGTTAGAAGATTATATTTTCTACTCTTACTGTATTTCTCCACTGCTGGTACTGAATCTCATCATTGAATCAGTTGGTAGGGTTATTACTGACACTCAGTGCTTAATAGCTGAGGCAACCCAAATTTACTTCTTGCTCATGCTCCATGTCTGCCCTACTTCAGCTGGGCTCTGATCCAGGTGTCCTCACTCTGGAACCACTGATGGAACAGCCACCATCTGGAATGTTGCTTGATCACTTGCAAATGGAAAGAAAGCTCTGGGCATCTCCACTGGCAGTTAAGTGATCCAGCCCAGAAGTCATAAATACCACTTCTGCTCGTAATTCACTGGCTGGTGCTAGTCACATGCCCCCCCCCCCCCCCCCCCGAAACAGGAAGTGGAATCCTTCCTGTGCCCTTAGGGACAGCTCGAAATCCCTGGTGGAGGCCCCAATGATTAACACAGTCAAGAAGGTTGCTCATTTGATAGCTGAAAGTAATAACACATTATTGCTTTCACTGACATTATTTTTCTTGGTAAGTCTTAGTATTTCTTCATATTTTCTTGGCCAGTTGTACCTCCTCTTTTGTAACTAGTTTGTCCTGTTCTTAGACCATTTATCTATGATATCTTAATGTTTTTCAAATGGTTTCCTGATGTCGTGATATCCCTAAATGGGTCTTTGATGAGTGAAAACACATTGGTATCTCAGAAACCAATTTCCCTCAGTTAGTTTTTAAACATATATGTAAATTACCCTATTAATTTTCTTCTATTTCCCCAAAGGAGTGACCCAGAAATTATTTGAACTTCAGGTTGTGTTAATTTATGTAAAGTTCTGCTTTTCAGTTAAGCAGCACAGACTGAGCAATTTCCTTAGTATGCGAAGGGTTTTGGCACCTGAGTTGCAAAACTCAGTTGGGTATCATTTTGGGCTCCCTTCTTTCTCTGGCTCCACACATCCCGCAGGGCATCTAGGACTTAGGGTCTGTTCTGTAGCCATATTGTTTCTTTCTTTCTTTTAGTTTTTCTGGAGAGGGTGATTGTACTGGGGTTTGAACCAGGGCTTTCACACTGAGCCACATCCCCAGCCCTTTATTTATTTATTTATTTATTTACTTATTTATAAAATTCTGAGATAGGGTCTTGCTAAATTGCTAAGTTGCCCAGGCTAGGCTTGAACTTTGATCCTCCTGCCTTGGCCTTCCAAAGTGCTAGGATTATGGGCATGTGCAACTTGCTTAAATAGCCACCATGCTTTTCCTTAGCACCCCCCCCCCCAACTCCTGTCTCCCCAGGGTCAGAGGGATGCCTGGACAACTGACATAACTTCCTAACTACCAATTGACATAGACTGCTGGAAAAGAGGCCATTCTGCTGATAGCCTTCCTTCCCTCCACGCCTTTCATTAGTGGCTCTGCTTTCCCAGGGGTCCCATTTTACCATGGTCAGACACAATGAGATTTTAGGCAAGATATAAAAATAGTTAAAAATTTAATTTTTTATGTTACAACTTACAGTTATAAATAAATGTTAATAGTTTCCCAGTAATAATTTTTATAGTTGTAAGTTAATTTTCATGGGTAGTAGAAAAGTGTTTACTTATATTTAACCTGTGCAGTGGATCAATGTAAACATTTATGAAAACTATTAAGTTGATAATATAATAAGGAACACTTATCTTTGTGGTGAGAATAAGATGTAAAATCTCTTTTAGCTATTTTGAAATATGTAACTCATTTTCATACACCATAGTAACTCTACCTGGCAGCAGAACACCTGAAGTTTGCTCCTATCTGTCTGTGACATTGTACCCCCACTTTCCTCTTTTCCTTCCCACCGTGTCAAGTCTCTGATGTATTCTACTCTCAATTTGTTTATGTATTTTTTTCAGTTTTCACTGGAATATGTTTGGAGCACATAATGATTCCACTCTCGATTTATAATTTTTTACAATTCTAATATGAGTGAGTCACATGGTATTTGTGTCTCTATGTGGTCTATTTCACTTAATGTTATATCCCCCACACTCATTCATGTCGTTGCAAAAAGATTCCATCCTCGTAGGGCTGAATGGTGTTCTGTGTGTGTGTGTGTCTATAAACAGACATTTTTATTCACTCATCCAATCTATCAAAAAATCACATTATGCCCCATAAATATATACAATATCAGGTGTGAATCAAACATTTTTAAAAAATAGGGAATGCATGGATTTGGCAAAGATATTGGGATAGTTTATAAAGAAGTTGGGAGAAAAAAATCCATTCCACAACCTAGCATCTGGACTTTGTAGTATCTATGAACCAATTCAAATCCAGCTTTCTAGTTCCTCTCTTTTCCTACTGATAGTGTCTTGTGCCTGAAATGTGTAAATATTCATCATGCCTCCAGGTTCCTCTACCATTAAGTCTCCCTCTTTGTTCCATTTGTCCCTGTTTGGATTTTGACTCACTTTCACTGTGAGTCACTCATTTTCTCTTCTACATAGATTCTCTTTTTTTTCTTTTTTGATACTGAGAATTGAACTCATGACCTTGTGCTTGCGAGGCAGGTGACAGCACCACTGAGCTAAATCCCCAGCCCTTTCTAGATAGATTCTTATTTGGAAGTATAACCTGGCTTTTCTTTCAGTGACCAGCTTTAGCCATGGAAGATGGCTTTCCAATACAGATGGTGATTTTGTATTTATGGTTCAGTTGGTTCCTTCCAACAGCCCTTTGAGGTGAGCATTTTACAGATATGTTAACCAAGGCTTGGATGTTGTCAAATGCCACCCTGTCAGCAGTGGCAGGGATTCAAACTCTAGATTGTGACTGAATACCCCATGCTTTTCTGCTGTATCACAGGGTGTTCCTGTTTGGTCATGGTAGCTGGCCTGGTGCCTGCATACAATAGATTCTCAATAATGTCATATAGGGTGAATGAACCACGAGCACATTCTTATTTCTATGACTTTACACCACAACTGCTAGCTGGCTTTCTGTTACTATTACAAATGCCTGAAGTAACCAGCTTATAAAGAGAGATTTATTTTGGCTAATGGTTTCAGAGGTTCTAGTCCATGATCAATTGAGCTTGTTGCTTTTGGGCCTGTGCTGAGGCAGCATATCATGGTGTGGCAGAGCCAAAGTTCTCTCTTCATAGCCAGAAAGAGAGAGCAGTGTCCCACATTCCCTTTCAAGGGCACATCCTCAATGACCTGAAAGCTCCCCCTAGGTTTCACCTTCTAAAGTCTCCACCACTTCCCAGTAGCACCAAGATGGGGACTCAACACATGGGCCCATGGGGGACTCAAGTTCCCCCTATACCAGCAACACTGCCACAGACTAATTTTGGAGAATCTTACATATGGAGGAGCTGGGATTCATGGGGTTTTACCTAAAGCCTGAAAACCCATACATTTCCTGGCATCCTCCCCAAAGATGCTGGTGTTACTTGCTGCAGTGTTGCTCTTCGGGGAAAAAAGAATTTCCTCAAAGCAGGGTGGCTTAGTTGGAGATGTAAGTGGAAGCAGAATGATGCTTTAAAACAGTATTTTGAACTTTGGTTTGAAAATTCTTTGCATGGGTTCAGCAATATTTCAGATACCAAAACATCTTTTATTTATATTGATGTGGACAATAAAACTTTGAAATATTAACCATTTTTTTGAATGTTGTTATCACTAATTCCCTCTTAGGGCATTTTTTCCTAGGGAAGTAATAATATTCTAGAAAGAGCAGGGAATCCAGATGACCAGTTAAACTGGATTCTTCTCTTGTTTTTGATACTCCTCCTACGACTTCTTACCTGATTATCCACCTAGGGATGTGCTTGGCCTGATAAGAGGGAGACAAAGTACCACATTTCCCACCATAGGGACAGTGAGCCCACTGTACGGGGAGAACAAAGATGAGACTTAGATTCTGAAGGGTGTTGGTCAAGGGGACAAGACTAGTAGGTTTGATAAGAGAGGATTTTCTTCTCAATATTGTAACACTCTCCCAGGTGTGCCAAATGTACTTGTCTCTGCTGAAGACCCTAGGAGATGGAAAAGACAATAGCCTATTCTAAGTGACACTAAAATACCAAAATTTCATGGAAAATGGTGACAAAAAGGATTAAAAATTCACAGCAGTGTAAGACAAATCAGACCTCCAAAAGATTATGTTACATGGAAAGACCCCAAAGGTGCAGTTCACCAAAGGTACAGGGGATGTACTGGTGGCAAAGGGTATAGCATCACTAAGAAATTCACTTGTGGCCGGTGTCTGTGGGACAGGGCTGACTTTAGGAAAAGCACTGTAGAACTAGCTTACTGGCAACAGTGAGAATATTAGGATCCCTCAAACCAATAGAAGCCGGAGGTGGCCCTGAACCATCAGAAGCCAGGAAGATAAGATGACCTTACTGGTAGCCATGGTGATGAGGTATCCAGGTTGGCCTTCCCCACAGAGAAATAGAGATGGTGAACAAAGCTGGGCTATTTTTATGGGCACCCAGCAAGGTTATGACTCAGTATTGCTCAATTTTTCTTGATTTCAAAAGCAATCGAAAATGATTGATTAGGTGACCTAGGAAATTGGCCCACATGAAATTGCACAATACTACTTTCTCAGTTTGGGATTTTGAGAAATTTGTTTGAACCTGGCACACTTGGGCTGAAAAAAGGGCCATATGTCCAGGAGGAAGGACTCTACAGCACTTTGGAAAATGTACATGGTTATGCCCCCCCATCCTCCAGAGAACTCTAGTTATATACACGGGTAACTGTGCCCTGGAAAATGGGGAAGAGCTGGTATTTCAAGGCATATTGGACAAAGGGTTTGAGGTGATGTTGTTGATACCTGGAGGCTGAAAGTATATGAGTACAGGTACATTGGGACCAGGTAATAAATGGAGCCTTGGTGAAAGATCACTCACCTTTCACCTATTTCCCTGTTCCCTGGTTGTATAATCAGAATGGATATGCAAGGTAGTGTTGCAACTCCCAAAGTGGGCTCTCAGATTGTAGAATAAGAATCGTCACAGTGGAAAAAGCCAAGGAAAGCTTCTGAAGCTGCCCCTTGCCCTGCTGTTCCTAAGACAGTGTTATTCTAGGAGAAAGGCGGTGGTAAAGATTAGTTCCACACTTAAAGATCTAAAGGGTATGGCAGGGGAGGGGAGATTATGTCCTAACTCTATTTAATCTGCAAGTATTATGCCTGTTAAAACCAGATGGATCATGAAAACCAACAATGACTACCATACACTCCACTTTGTAGTAACCCTGATTGCAGCTGCCATGGGAGATGTAGGATCTTTCCTAGAGCAGATTAGCATGGCCTCAAATTCATGGTATGTGGCACCGATTTGGCAAATGTATTCTTTCCCATAGCTACTAGAAATGATTATAAATAGTTTGCATTCACATAGAACAGATAACAGTCACACTTACAGTTTTCCCTCAGGGCTATGTTGACTTTCCTGCCCTCTGTCATAATATAGTCCTAGGTAATCTGCCTCACATAGACATCCAGCAGAACATCACAGTCATCCATTATATACAGAATAAGTCAACTGTACCAGATGAGCAAATGCATACAGCATGGTGGAGGCCTTGGTGTGACATATGCTCCAGAGGATGGGAGAAAAGCTCTGTGAAGATCAGGGAGCCTACCACATCAAGAAGAAAGTTTTGGGCTTCAGTGGTAAGGGGAATGTCACAATATTCCATCCAAAGCAAAGAAGTAAATATTTCATCTCATATCTTCCATCATGAGAAGGAAACACAGTATCCAGCAAACTCTGGACTATAGGCAGCACAATCTGTACCTGTGTATAGTGCTCTGACTAGTACACAAGGTGACATGAAAGGGTGTCAGATTGAATGGGGCCCAGAACAGGAAAGGGCCTGGTAACACTTCCTAAGGTGGAAGCGGGGCTGCCGTTTCACTTGTAAAACCCAGCAGCTCTAAAGGTACTAGGGGTATATTTCAGTGCTTGAAACACATGCCACGTAAAGTTTATGGCAAACACCACTGAGACAAACAAAGGTAGTATCCTGGGGTTCAAGCCATAGTGTATGCTAGAATTACATACCATTTGAAAAAACAATGATGACTTGTACTATGGGCCCTGGTGCAGATGAAGCACCTGGCCCTAGGGTACCAGGTGACCATGTGGCCAGGGATGCCCATTACAGGGACGTCTTTCAGACTCATAAACTCATTTGGCTAATCAGGGCCAGAACCAAACCACTGTAAGGTGGAAATGGTACTCCTGGGGTCAAGTATGAGCAGTACTCACTCATCAGTGCATGTGATTTGGATGAGTAAGGGATCCAGACCCTTATATCAGCCTCTGCTATTGTACTACCCCCTTCCCTCAGATAGCTCCTGGTCTGTGTAAGAGATTCTTGTGAGCAGCTGATGCAGGATAAACAATTCTGAGATGGTTTCATGGAGAGGTTGGCTCTGTAGAAGTTCAGATATGGACTGGGAAGTGGATGGCAGGTGCCTGTCTCAGGAATGGTCTTAAAAGACAATAATGAAGGGATGATATGGTTTTGAATGTGCCCCCAAATTTCATGGGTTGGAAACTTAACTGGAAACATGTATGTTAATGGTGTTTGGAGATGAGCTCTTTAGGAGGTGGTTGAATTAGTCTATTCATGGATCAGTGGATTATTGTGAGGTTGGCTTTATTGTATAAAGGCAAATATTCTCTAGCAAAGTTGCCCTGTCTCAGCATTGATGCCCTCTGCCACACTAGATGTCAGTGCCATGCTCTTGCACGTTCCTGTCTCTAGAACACCAAGTTAAATAAACCCGTGGTTTTTAATGGTAGTAACAGAAAAGAGACTAAGTTAGGGACATCCTTCTAAAGAGAAAAGCCAGTCATCAAATTATTGTGGAAAGAGAAGCTGCCAAAGTTTATAATATAGATAGTTTCATGGGTGTGATGGTGAATGGCTTTGTCAGGTGATCAGGACCTGGAAACAGGAAGAGTGAAATATTTGGGAGGTCCAGGGTAGAGCCATAGGGATGGGTATATTGGAATGGGTTCAATGTGCGATCTTAGTATGGTATGTTGGTGCCCAAGGGAGAGATTTCATCATAATAGAAGCACCAAATGATCAACCACCCCAGTGTTGGTGTGATGGGATATGAGTAATGTCACCATGGTGACAAGAATGGTGATCATGCATGGGCCCAATAGCATGGGATCCCACTTCTAAAACCAGTCTATCTACTGCTTATGCTGAGTTGCTGACATGGCACTGTCCTTACAGAAGAACACCAGGAAAATTGTTAGCTGGCTAATTACATTGGAGACCAATGTAATTCATTGGGGACCAGTGATTCATTTATACAAGAAGACATTCACATTCCACCTATGTGTTTATCTTGCTGTCCACAGCACCTCAGTTAGCAGCCCTTAGTTGAGGGCTTACAGAGTGCTCCACTGACTGGAATAGGATAGCACATACTGCCACAGTGGACCAGGAGGCCCACCAGCTCGAGGGAGTATGGAATTGGCCCATAGGATCTGCTGGCCATGCTGTCTCCTATGCCATTCACAGTTGCTAATCTGAGTTGAAAATGGTCTACAAGGCCCAGTTAAGGCATAGCTCAGGGGATCATTCACAAAGATGAGGCCCCAGCCATCTTCCAGGATGCAAACTATACTTTGACTGAAAGATATTTGTTAGATCATTTGCCCCTATGCAGAATTATGTTGACCCCATAGATTAAAATCCTTCCCTAGGAACCAGGGATGGAAACTGAAGTGTCCTCACCATTACTCCCACTGACCCACTTGGGCTTCTCAGTTCAGTGCCTCTACAGGTGCTGGGTCCTAATGAGGGAACACTTCTGCCAATAGACAGAGTGAGAATAAATCATAACACCTGCCTAAATGAACATTCCTTGTGTCGAAGGCCCAGCAGGCAGGAGGAAGAGCTACCATCTCAGCACTGGGTGGGTGGTGGCAGATACTGTGGTGGGCTGTGTCACCTCACCTTCTGACAGTGCAGGTGTCAGGCAGCCCGCAGCTGTCCCTCCCATCTGGGTAGCCCCAGCTGCAAAATCATGCCCTTTCCCAGAGGGGCCCACCTTCAGTGACTGGTCCATTCAGAACTCTCAAAGCCTGGCCAGCATGGGGCATCTCAGAAGGGCTGCTCTGGCTGCAGAGTTCTGCAAGGAGTCAGCCTAGACCACTGTTGGGCTTCCACAATATGTCTGCTTCTCCCACCATCCATGCCTGCATCTGTCTCCTCCCTTCCTTGGGTGTTGATTCCTGGTGGGGCTCACTACAGCTCTTGCACACTCAGTGCGACTTTGGAGTCTCCCAGGAACCCAGGCAGCAGCAGATGCCAGTGCGGGGCACTTGAAGTGGATCCATGCATTC
The DNA here is from genome assembly GCF_000247695.1 of Heterocephalus glaber. The sequence continues at coordinate 6,845,381 of NW_004624794.1, read as the reverse complement.
AGATTTGGTGTTTGTTTATTTTTTGAGCTTTGCAGGTGATTCTGGTGCCCAGCCAGCCTGGGAATGACCCAGGCAACTTTCCCACTGCTTCCCACTAGGATTCTTCAGTAAGTCCCAATTGCAAGTTCTTGTCCATGTGGCAGATGCTGTGAGAATGACTCTGAGGACAGATTTGCCCCCAGGAGCTTCCAGGCATGAACCAATGACCAGATAATCAGAAAACCAAGGAACCTGTCCTCAGTGGCACAGGAGGGAGGTGACATCTGAGGGGAGACTCATCAAAGAGTGGGCCATGGAGCCATGCTGGCACCTCAAAAACCAGTTAGAAAGGATCACAGCTCACCTGGTCCTCTGAACATCTGCAGCTATGAAGAACTAAATATTCCAAAGCCAAGCAAGAGTGCAATGCACACCCAGGGTACACCTTCAGCTCAGACATTCCTGCCTTGAGCAAATGTGGCAGGCCTTTCCTCTACTGCCACAACCCCAACTCTCTCTTCTCTTGGCCAGCTCACTGTTCCTCCTAGAAGAAGGAGATCTGTGGGAATAATTGAAGTTATTCAGTAAGAAGAGATGAACGTGGCCCGGATAGGAGTTTATTTGTCCAATAGAGATTCCATCCTGAGGACCCGGGCTTAAGGGAGCTGTGTAATTTAGATAATAATGGCAGTGGCTTAAAGCCAGACCTTGAGCTTGGTGTAGTGGCACACACTTGTAATCCCAGTATTGTGGGAGGCTGAGGCAGGAAGATCTCAAATTCGAGTCTAGCCAGTACAACTTAACAGATCCTGTCTGAAAAAAAAAGACCTGGGGACAAAGGTCAGTGTGAAGGCATTGAGTTCAATACCCAGCACCAGAAAACAAAAAACAAAAAAACACCATGCATCTGGATAGGTTAGAGACATGTGAGGAAGCAAGGGCAGGATGAGGCTGCATCCCTCGGGGAAAGGGGAAGAAAAGGTGGGACGGAGGCAAGGAAAAGAACTTTTCCTGGAGGTCCTGGAAGCAGCCTAGGCAATGACTGGGGAAAATGTACTTGCAAGTCATGTCCTGCCCAGATGACAAGATCCGTGCCTTTTTGGGGATGACCGGAGACCAGGCGTCTTGCTTGTTGTCACTGGGGTCACCTGCATTGCTACCCCCTCTCTTTTGTTCTCAGCACCTTGTAAGGAGTAGATTCCTGCAGTTGACCAGCTGGACTGGGCTGGGGCTATATTTATGCAAGTCCCAAAGGTTCTGAGTTTGAATAATTGATCGCACTCTGCACGGCAGTGCTGCAGCATTGTCCTACAAGATATTCACTCAAGACCATATCTGCCCAGTGTGGCTTAGCATTCACCCACCTTTGAAAAATCTGCTCTTTTAATTAGCACGGTGAGCGTGAATACCGCTGGTGTATGGGTGCAGTTAATAACAGGGCCGGTTCAGACTACTGGGCGAGACTTCTATAAGGGGTTTAAAATATGGAATGTCGCTGCTAAAGACCTTCCCGGATCTTGGCTGCCCGAGGACGGGGATTGGGCTGTGCTCACCATGTGTGGTGATGCATAAATATTAGCCTTAAATAACTGTGAATACCTTGCTTCCTAAAAGATTAGTGGCTCTTCCCTGTGTGATAAATTGTGTGAGTTACAGGGCAGACCTGTCTTCCCACTGCATTATCCCACAGCCCTTTAAATAACCGAGGCCAAATTATGCTCCGCAAGCTGTGGGGAACGCTTGGGCAAGCTTGAGGCAGAGGGGTAAAATTGAGGTTCAACTTTCTTCTCTGTTGGCCTTTTTCTCTCAGTCCTTTTTCGCTCTTGCCCTCATTTCCTCTGATTCATTTTCTCTCTGTCTCTCTTATTCTTCCTTTCCTTTCATTTCCCTCCGAATCTCTACTTCTCCATCTGTACATCCATGGAATAATTAGAGCTGTGTGACTTAGGAGTCGTACCCCACACTTAACATCAGTCAAGTTCCAAGACCTGTAGTTGCGTCATTTCATTTGCTTCTGACGACCAGCTTGAGAGAGGTAGGTACTTAGACTTTACATCTTACGCAAAAGAGTTAACTGCAGCACAGAGAGGTTAAGCTATTTACCCAATGTCCCACAGCTAGTGAGGAAGTAGAGCCAGGACTTGTACTGTTAATGTCTGACATGCTAGTGAGGGCCGTCAACAGTATGGTGGTGGTGAAAAGCTTCGTGTTTCTTGCTGTTCCCCTAAGGCCCTTTTGTGGGCAGAGAATGAAACTGATGCTTCATTCTGAAGGCACATTTCAGGGTGCACCGAAATATCCAGACACCCCAGATTGAGTGGTAGAGGGACAGGTGCCCCTAGCCCCAGGGCCTTGAAGTAGATGAATCACCATGGAGACAGCTGGGCATCACCTCAGTCAACCCATGTTGCTACCTTCCGGGAGGCATTCTAGGTCTTCCCTTCTCACTTTTTTTTTTTTTTCTAACATCAACTGATCTTTAGGGGGCTGGTGTGGCAGAACTAAAGTAGGCCTGATGGAGTGGTGGCCTGGTTGTATCTAGGGGACGGAAGAGCCAACACGCTTGGTCTTAAAGATGTTCTTCATTGAGCTTTAAACACTTTGGTCCCTGCCTGCCATGAGCCACCCTCTCTCCAGCAAAGCATAATTTAATGTGGAGGGCTATTTTGCTGTTCTTGTTTTATCTTTTTTTTGGTCCCTTTACAATCCATTATATGAAAAAATAAATCAATAAGATGCACAGATTTTAAGGGTAGGATTGGATGAATTTCAGCAAATGTGCACACCCCTGTAGCTAACCTCCTACTGGATACAGACTCTTCCTACCACCCCAGAGCACTCTCTTCAGCCCCTTTTGAAGTCAGGCTAAGGAATATTTGATGCCGAGGTAGTTGCCAATCTGATTCTGTCACCATTGCTGACTTTTGCCTGTTACAGTACTTTATACAAAGGGAACATACTGTGTGAACTCTTTTCTTTTGTCTGGCTCAATGTGATATTTTTGAGATTCTCCCATGTTGTTGCAGTAGCAGTAGGGCTTTTGGTTGTTTTATTTATGAGTAGTACCTCACTGTATCACTGTAGAGTGACTTGTTTATCCACTTATTCACTGGTGAACAATGGGTTGTTTCTAGTTTGGAGCTATTATGGAGACAAGTACAATGCTACTATGAATATTTGTGTACAAATCTTTTTAAAAATATAAGTTATCTTCTCTCTCTCTCTCTCTCTCTCTCTCTCTCTCTCTCTCTCTCTCTCATAGCTGGAAGTAAAGCTTTCTGGGCATTTTACAAGTGTATGTTTGATTTTGTAATGGTTTTCCAAGCTGGATATTCCATTGTTCCATTGTACATTGCCCTAGCAATAAAGGAGAGCTCTGGCTATTCCACATCCTTTGTATGCTTAGGGTTCCAAGCTTTTTAATTTTGCTACTCTCCTAGGTAGGAAATGACATTCCATTGTGATTTTAAATTTGCATGGTGCTAAAGACCAATTCTGTTGAACATTTTTCATGTCCATATTTTCCATTTGTATATCTCCTTATGGTGTGCGTGTGTGTGTGTGTGTGTGTGTGTGTGTGTGTCTGTAGTGTCCATTCAAGTCTTTTGCTCATTTTATACCTTGAGTTGGCTGGTGTTTGTGTTATCTATTAATAGGGATTCTTTACATTTTATGGAATCAGTTCTTTTGTCAGATATATGAACCATATATGTTTTCTCCCAGGCTTTGAGTTGGCTTTTAATATTCTTAATTCTTTTCTTTTGGTGGGGAGAGAAAAACTTTTTTTTTTCCTGGCTGTGTAAGAGCTATTCCTACAGCACAAATATTGAGAACTCCAGGAGGGATTTCTGGAGTGGTTTCCATTGGACTTGGAATCTCATTCCAATGACTCCAAAGTGACCATGGCCAACAGGGACAGGGTGATGACTTATCAGAATATGAAAGAAGCAGCCCCCTAGTGAGTCTTAGATATACCTAAGAGGATGGAGAAAGGAATGGTACAGCTTTCCAAGAGGCCAAAGTTACTACATGAGCTGGTGAGGGATTAATAGTTGAGATTTTCTGCAATTCATCTCAATGGAATCTCACTGGTTCCTACTGATACGATGCCCAGGGGCTGTGTGTTTTCCTAAACCTCTCTCTTTGACATTTGAGACGTGGGTGCTCTGCAAATACTTCATGAAAATCCCGTCAACAGGGGAATGGGCTCAGACAGGAAAATGGAACAAGTTGCCCTGACTCCCACCAGGTAGCAAGTATTGGAGTTGGGACTGCGTTGCTCTGGGGTCCAGCTCTTTCCATTCTATTCTGCCTCCCCTCAGCAGTGAGCTCCCTTTCCCTCCAGACTGTTTTTGCAAATAGTTGCCATAACGCCATTACACCATCCTTTCCCTCCAGGCTCCAGGCTGCTGCTGATCTCTTACAATTAAGCCCTGGATGGCTGCTTTCCAGACCCCGTGCTGGTGTCACCATCCTGCTCTGGCCAGCGCTGGTTTCTTTCCTGAGGGGTCCAGAGATGAGTGCTGGGGTTTGCAGTCTCTATACGGTGGTACTGTCTGTGCCGAGTGATGATGGTGGCTTACACTACACCACACTCACTTTCTTAGCTGGTGTAAGCAAATACTTCATCTGCCAGTGACTGGAAGGTACACAGAGGGCCAGAGGCAGCAGGCTGAGCACTGGGCACCTCTGAGGTGTCCTCTGTTCTCCCCTATCCTCCACCCAGAATATAAATTGTGTACATTTCTCTAATGAGAAAATGACACAGAGAAATGAGAGAGGCACCCTGAATACGACAGGGTGATCAGAGAAACCTGACATCTGGCAAATCTGACACCAAAACCTGGGCATTGTCTAGGTTAGAAGCAGAGCAAACCAGGCAAAGGAAGTCCATGTGGGACACATTAGGTTAGAAATGATTTTCATTGGTCACTGAAGCTGGACACTGCATACACCCAGCAGGTCTGGGCTGGAGATTGCAATTGAGAAGTCACCTACAGAGCTGGCATTCTGGGACTGGATGAAATCCCGGGATGACTGTGGAGAAGCAAGGAGTAACAGAACCAGACTGAGCCATGGGGAGCGTCACTTTGGTGTTTTCTTTTTCTTTCCTTCCTACTGAATGGACAAAGAGTAAGTGAAAGAGGTAGAGCAGATCAGCCAAAGAAGTGGGAGGATAGGCAGGAGTAGGCACTGTCACAGCAGTGAAAAGATGCACATGACCAAGTGCAAGCACTCAGAAAGAGAGTGCTCGCCTGGGCCATCCATCCTCTGTATCCCAAGGGTGTGGCTCTGTCTTTCCCAGTGCTTTCCTGGGGTCATTCCACATCCACACCCCATCCTTATACTTTCTGCCATTGTGTGGTCTGCTTTGGGTCCAGTGCCTTCTGAGAAACAGGAGTAAGATTCCAGAAAGTATACTTGTCTTCAGTCTAGGGGAAGAGGCAACTGTCTTCCCAGAGGCCACTTCCTTGAGCTGGCCCCTTAAGGGTGAACAGATGATGGAGCTGTTGTCCCTTTGCCCCTCGTTCCTCCTTGGCTTTGCTAGTGTCCTTCGCCACTCATCCCTATGCACTCCTTTCCCAGGTCTCTTTAGGAGCCTTTTTGGTGAGAGACAAGGGTCAGATTCCCTTGATTTGGAAGCTTCTCCACCTCCCTTCAAATGCCCAAGTTTCTAAGAATTCATTGGCAATAGAATCTCCCCATCTCTTTCATGAACAAGATGTGAGCAGTCATCATGGGCAGGTAAGAGAAGAGAGCTAAACTGGAAATGGTAGTGCACACCTGTGATCCTAGGATCCTGGAGACTGAGGCAGAAGGATTGTAGGTTCAAGCTGAGCCTGGGCAACTTAGTGACTTAGCAAGATCCTGTCTTAAAATTTAAAAAAATTTTAAAAGGCTAAGCCCAATGGAAAGGCCCTGGGTTCAATTCCAGTATTACCACTTCCAGCAATAGCAAAAGCTAAACATAAAGTGTTCAATTCAGTTACATTTTTCCCAGCATCATGCGGAAATCACTGGAAGACCCAGAGCCTGGCCAACTGATGAAAACTGACCACCAAGTAGCCATGAACAGACACCTGGCCCCTCCACACCCAGCCAGACCTCTGGATCATGGTTTTCCCCATAATATTCTCTCTACACAAGAACCCTGTCTGGATTTAGGAACAAGTGCTTTAACCTTGAGAGATTTAAGTATTTTTATGCAATCAGTAAATTCTGTTATTAAATGTTACAGCAGCTAAATTAAATGATAAGAATAACTAGTATTTTGAAATTCTGAACATCTTATAATTAGACCAGCCTTTAAAAAATATTCCAAGTTAAGGCACATTAGAATGTATTCCACAACATGGAGACAGCCTGACAAAGAAACATTATTCTTAGATTTACAATTAATTACCCTTATGTCTATACCTTGCATTCAATTTGCATATCTTAAAATGCTGTAAATTTCACAGGACTCTTTGTTATTTAAGATCATTCCGCTTAGTAAAAGTTTCTTCAGTGATAACTTTCTCTTGATTACGGAGTTGTGAGGTCAGTAAATCTGGCTCTACAATGTTATAATTTTTCTCTTTGTGTGTGTGTTTTTCATTATTTGGCGCCTTGTTCCTTCTGCCCTCTCATTTATTATTCTCCCAAGAACCACCAGATAGAGAAGCTGGCTAGAAGACTAAGTGAGTGGTCAGAGACTGAGATGTTATCTTTCCCCCACTACGCATTGGTACTGGGTGTCTGACATGTTCTATACATCTTTCTGGTGCCAACCTCATTAAACAAATACAACTTGATGTATAGCTCTCAAGAAATGAAATTCTATGCAACAGATTTGTTCTTTTCCCATTGATGTGTTCTGCTCCTCCCCAAAGCCCTCCACCTCTCTTTTCCCCTTTCTTTCTGAGCTTCTCAATCCCCAAATAAGCAGGTTCAATGTGATTTTGTATACAATTTTGTATGGTCATTGCTAATTTCATAACCTTTCATTTGACTGAGATTTTATACTCACTCTGAATGTTATATTTTAAAAAGTCTGCATTGGATTCCCTAAATTATTTACTAGGAGCCATTAGCACTATGTAAAATAGTACATATCTTATAGAATGCTGTTAAATGTGTTTACCTTGAGAAGACACACATGTAGCATGTTTTAAAATCCTCACTCACCAGCTGTGAAGTAGACACCATAATGTTTTGGGCTTTCAAAGGTGACTTTGTTTAAGGTGCTCTTGTGAGGGGATTGAACAGCCTCAAAGGTCAGAGATATGGGACATTTTTGTAGAATTTAAATATCAGCTGGGGTCAGTTACAAACCATTTAAAGGGTTAGAAATGTGTCAACAAAACACAACATATAATTGAATAAGACACAAAATAGTCACTAATGCAATAAGAACTGGTTCACCAAAGGGTGAAATTTTGAGTTGCTGCCTTTTTGCTGTTTTATCTTTTGCAATGTATTTTCTTGCCATCATTTATTCAATGAAAGCAAATAGTTCACTGTTAAACTGAGTTAATTGTATTACAGATAAGTATGTGGTGCTGGACAGTATAGATTTTGTTTTACTGAGAAGGATCTGGTTCTGAAAACCACAGCCTCGTGTATAAAAGCATAATCCTTATGTGTTTCAAGAAATAAAGAGGCAAAAAATAATTCCCTTCTCCTTTTAATTTTATTTTAAGCATGACCAGGTAATTTCCCATGGCTTCCTCTTCTTGCTTATTAATTGGCAGTTTATTAAAGCAATTTTTAAAAAGTTAATACCATTGTCATTTCTCCATTATGGTTCCCAGAGAACCAAGCGCTAAAAAGGATGTCAGGGAAGGAAAGAAAGCAGCCGGCCAGGAAGGTGAAGTACTGACCTGAACATGCCAGGCCTGGAGGAGTAGAGATGACCCCGGTACCCAGGGCTCACCTGCAGTGTAACAGTGGCTGGGAAGCCGGAGCCTCACTTCTCTCACAGACAGACCTCTTCCTCTTTGCCTTTTCCTCCTGACTCTCTTCCTACACTCTTTTCCTTTCGGGAGGAGGCTGAATTGGAGACTTTTTTTAACACAAATTTATTAATTTCTGACAGTGACATTCTTCCTGACAATTCAATATGTAAGTGAGTCCCCGTGACTTTGGAAAGCCCATTTATCCTGGCTCTTGATGGGCTGCATGGACGTGAAAGTGAAAGTGCCTCTCTCCTCTTTGATTGTAACGTAATATTTTTATGAAAATCATTTTGAAAAGCCTTCCAAAAAATTCAAGTAATGCTTTCTCAAAGAATATAAAGTTACACCTCAGATGAGCTGTCCTAGAATACTTTGGCAAAAGTATCGAAGTAGCGAGAGTTTTCCTAGTCTTATGTTCTATATACATCTGTTAAATTACTCTGAGATCTCATTAAATAAAGCTAATGTACTTGTAAAACAGTAGGGAGAGACAGTTTATCATTGTAACTGTTAGAGAGAGCCATTCGGGTAGGGAGGGAGCCAAGAAGACTAGGTATAGGCTGGTCAGTGTAGATGTTTCTAAGTCATAAATCTTGACTCTTTCTCGCCTAGTTATTGTGTATTTCTTTAGGTGAGAGATTGATTGTAGCAGCTGAAGATGAATTTTCCCATAGTTTCTTTCTTCTTCTTCTTTTTTTTTCACTCGTGATATTTCGCCAAGGCGATAAGACTTTTTCTCCCCCCACCTCCCCCCAATCATTTGTTTCAGATTAAAAGCAAGAAATGGTACCCCCCAAACACAGGAAGGGGTTGGTCTCTGTAGTCGGGAGAAGAAGAGGACATGAAGATGTATAATGTCCCATGCGGGAGGAAGCCTTGCCAAGCCCCTCAGGATTTATAACAGGCTCACCTGAAGGAGAAATGGGGTGCTTACACCATCAGGTACCTGGAGAGACACTGTCATTTCCTCACTGTGGAGTTTGCAAGCAGATGGTAAAGCGGGTTTAATTTGAAAACAGTGAAACACCGTGTACGCTCAAAACCAGGACAATTGCAGTTTTATTGTCTCCACTCAGAAAAATGTGTGCCGGGATCATCTTGGGGCCCGAATGGGGAGAAAAGGTACTTTTCATGAATATATATAGATGCTGAATTTATAAGGATCAATATAGTCACCAAATGTTGTACAACATCTCAGGATATCATAAAAAGCAGGCAGTTCTACATAAAATACCAGCTTAATCTTGGAGATTTTAAAGCCTCATTAAAATGTGGATGAAGTCCATATATGGAAAGGCAGCCTTCAAAAGGTTGAAGTTATATATCTGTAGGGCAGGGATTGTAACCACCACTTCTGAATGTCAGTGGCCTCACAGAGGGTTACAGTGAGTGGTGGCCAGAGGTACAAGTTGGGATCACTTTTGTCTGGAGGGGCAGTGGTACTGCAGGATTGGGGTCCAGCGTCTTCCCATGTTTTCAGATTCCCCAGATCTCCTCTTAAGGCAGCACATTTAGTTAGAGAAGCCGCAATGGACATGTCAAGTCCTGCAATCTTTGGCAAACTGGCACATTTGTGGCTTTAATTATTTTCTCAGTTGGATGCCAGCTCCCTTTCCAGCAGAGTATTGGCCCAAAGAGGTCCTTATGGGGACCGGGTGATGGGCAGGGAGGCATAGAGACTATCTGTGATCACCTTGGGGTGAGGGGGAAAGTTGCTTACTGAGTCCCTCCCTCCATGTCCCCTGGTAGCCCGGAGATGAAGTTACTCACCCGGAACTCTTCATTCCAAGCAAACAAGCCTCTGTCTGCCTATCATGAGACTTTCCTTTTCTAACCCTGTCAGCTTCCAGTGGACACTGCGCCCTTTTCCAGAACTGAGAACCAGCCAGTCTTCATGGGCCAAAGCTGCCTTTTGCACCCTTGTGCGTGGTCTGGATGGTTTGGGTTTGTTGGCCTGTTTATTTTTATTTTTATGTTTTGGAGGAACTTTGAAAGTCAAGCAGCTACTTTTATCCTGACCTTTCTGCAACACTGGCCTATATTCACTGCTTGTCAGTGGTGCGAGGTGGCCAGGAGTCATCTGTCACTGCCAGCCATCACTGCACCACCAGTCCCATCAGCCCCATTACAGGGATCAGGAAAGAGTGCAGCACTGCATCGGAAGGATCATTAAACTTGAGGCTCCCAGGCAGTGCAGGTGGGCCAGGTGGCCTGTTGTTATTTATAAGAAAGGAAAGTGCAGCAGAAGCGCTTGACGGTGGCCCAGGAGGCCAGCAGAGGACGCCTGAGCAGTGTCACCGCTGAAGGACAGTTAAAAGTGGACTCTTCCCCCCTCACTGTAAGCAAAGAGGATTTATTGAACATCTGTTCTGTACATGGCTGGGAAGATTGATTAATTTAATTGCTCACACTTTGCTTAAGTAACATTTGAATACTTAATGTCAAGTTTGAAGGATATTCCAACGTTTGCCCACACACCTTCCCCTTAAAGTTGCAGAGGGAGTTTTGGAAGGGGATGGGAGACTGTGGCTGTCGGGAGCCCCTTCTAAATTCTCCTTCTGCGTGAGCCTGCAGGAGTTGCCAGTGGGAAATGCTGCCTCTTTTCATAAAAGCAACTAGTTACTTTTCACATTTTCCCATTGTGATAAATCATTAATGTAATGAGGTTGGATCTTCTTCACTGAGTGGTGGTAATTTTCCCTCTGGTATCAACTATAGAGACAGTTGAGCATATTATATATTTCTGTACCCTTTAACATAATACCGTAATCGTATGAAAGTACCAGATGAGTTAAAGCTGTAATAATTTACTGCAGGTTACAGCCAGGCAGCATATTTAGAAGGAACTCCTGAAAGTTCTACAGAAAACCAGCCTTTAAACGGTTCTCAGTTCCTCAGCACTTGCTCTTCCCTTTCCTGGTGGTGGTTCCCCATCCCATGGGGCAATCTTCTCCAGCTTCAGGGAAGAGGGGGCTGGGAACTGAACCTTTTCTGTACTGTAACTTTCTTTGGGAAGGACCAGGAATATTTATCTCTCTCACGTGTTAAAACTGTAGCCCGTAGACCTCAAGTTGAAATTCTGTGTGAACTACACACGCCTAGACCAGAGCATGAAAGTTAGCGTTGTAAATGTGTTTCACCAAGACTTTCTCTCCTCAAAGATCCTACATATTTCCACTCACAGAAAGGAGAAAAAAAAATTATACCCCTGTTTTCATGGGCATAGCTGCATGAGGCAGTTGAGGGCTACAACAATGGAGGGCATCTGAATTTGGCTTGAAAATGGACTGAAAAGGATTTTTATTTGTTTATAAAAACCAAATATACCTGGTGGGCATGGTAGTGCCCACCTGTAATCCCAGCACTCTGGGAGGCTGAGGCAGAAGGATCACAAGTTGAGCCCAGCCTGGGCAACTTAGTGACTTAGTCAAACCTGTCTCAAAATAAATAAATATACATCCAACTAACTAACTAACTAACTAAATAGTCTGGGGATGTAGCCTTGAGTACTCTCTAGTACCGAAAAGAAACAGACATAAAACCGAATACCCTTTTCTGTGTTTCATTCCGTTTTAGGAAACTTGTGTAATTATTAATCTGTTAATTTATCTTTCATGCATTAGTACATTCATTTATTTATTCAATAATCCTTTCTTGGGTGTTCAACTCCTTCTAAAATAGAGAACCGTGCTATTTATTGGAGGCTTCTCTCGGATTTGATTCTAAGGCAATCCTCCTGGTTTAAGTCTGTAATGACTTTATTTGGAATGGAGGAAGCTGAGGCAGGAATGAATCATGAGGAGGAGGGAGGTGGATATTCAATGCTAACTAAAGTATAGCACCAGATGGCTGTTTCCTATTGTCAGAGACTCTGTGGACAATAGCCTCACAAAAATGCTTACATCTGCAAGGCTGAGACCTAGAAGCTCTACAGCTATTTAGTGCCTGGAAAGAAAGAAAATCAGAGACTGGAAGGGCTGGGAAGGACTTCACCAACAGACAAAGCTGTGGGTGGCAAGGAGAGTCCCTCACAGGACACAGACATGTCGGTATGAACTCTACAAGCCCAAATGATTCCAGCAAAGGATCATCTCTGGCCCCATTTGACTGGAGTCAGGTGAAGCACAGCTGATTTCTTTGAGGGATGCCCGTCTGTCCCCTGCTCAGACCTCACACAATACATCCCATGCCGCCCGAGACTGTCAAGGCCAGAGCCAGGTGCCTGGGCTACTCGTATCCTTCTCCATCAGTCATACTGCAGGGAGCAGACAATTAATTCTGGAGCAAAATTGAAAGTCAGAGGCAGAGTCTGAAAGAACAGAATGACAATAATAAAGTGCCCCAGCCTCGCATTAATCTCCCTCACTTCAGGCCTGTCACAGCCGGCCTGGCTGTGACTAATGCCAAGCTTTGCATACAGTGGTCACAGACACCAGCAGCATGCTCCCTTTACAGCACCCGTGATGCGCTTTGTTGGGTTTTTGACTCCTGTGGAATCGCTGGAAAAACATCGCCGCTGGTCATAGGTAAGGGGATGGAGTTCCTCCATCGTGTACCTGTGATGGGTGCCTGGACTTGAGAATCTGCTGCAGGAACAGTAGAAAGCCCTCCATTTCTTCCTTTCTGTTGTCTACTTTCCTATCGCATCTCTCATTTCTACCATCCCAGACCCAATTTTCACCATCTCGGTCAATGCTTCCCCCTCTTCCTATCAGTTCCTGTGGTCTCTCTCTTTGCTTTTTCCCAATGTGTTAATCTCACCCAATTTCTGTTCGAGGAAGGTTGGTTGGAGGGATTAGTTCCAAGGAGGCTGAGCATGCAGGTTGGGGGGTGGTGGTGTTCACAGCTGAGTTTACAATCAATAAGTGGGATTGCTTCCTACTTCCCTGGGAGCTGTGCAGACATTCAAGTCGGGGAGAGTGGCATGTGGGCCCACAGATGCAGCCACTGGTCCCCATGTGATCAAGGCATGAGAGGGCCCTAATGCCTCTCTGCAACCCAGTGAGTTTCACAGCTCCAACTGGTGAGCCAGAAAAAGGCAGCGGGGGGTGATTAATCAAGTGCAGGATCAGTGAACACCTAAACAAATCTAACCCACCAGAGGAAAGGAAAAATGATTTCTCTAACAGGGAATCATGCCTCCCTGATTCAATTGAGTTTTTCTGAGTGAAAGAAAGGGCAATCTAGGGAGCCTGGCCTTTTGGTAGATTTCAAAAATCTTCCCTCCAAAAGTTGTTAAAAATCCAAGCCCTGGGGAACATCTGCATTAACATACATTTGTTTTGGGGACAGAAAACACAAGGGTTTAAAGATTATTTCTTAGATGAAACATTGCATTTCTCTAGGGAGTGTCCTGCTGGGCTTGGGGGAGAGGCTTCGGGGAAATCCCACAAAGGACATGGGTGGACCATGGACCACAAGGGTGAAAGTATTCAGGGATAAGGAGAACACAGTGAGCATGCCCGGGAAAGAGGTTGAGAGGTTTCCTAAAGTCACTGGCTTGTTTCCTTCATGCATCCACCAAAGGCAACAGATGGCTAGGGATGGAAAACAAAGAACAAACATGTCACCTCGGCCACACAGCCGGCATGACCCTCTTCTCAAGGGACTGCCTCTGAGTATGGATTTAGTACCCAGAGAGGGCACATTCTGTTTGCACAGAGCCTGCTGCAGGCAGGCCAACTGATATAGCCCCAGTGACAGTCACACCACGGGCAGTTCAGATCTCTGCATTTAATAAAGACACCCAGAGCTGGCATGAGGGATGATCAGATTGGCTGAAAACCATTGCACTGGTCCCTTCCAAATGGCCTTTATTTTTCAGTGCTGAGGATTGAACCCAGGACCTCTTGCATGCTAGGCAAATGCTTTACCAATGTAGCCCAAGCCCTTTTTATGTTTATTTTATTTTGAGATAGGGTCTCACTAAGTCGTCCAAGCTGACCTTGAACTTGTGATGCTCCTGCCTCAGCCTCTGGAATAGCTGGCATGACAGGTGCCCGCTACTGTGCCAGGCCCAACATTGGCTTTTGTTTTTATGCTTTACTTTCTACTGTTCTTGATGCCCCATCAGTTAGGCATCATCTTAGACTGGACAGACAAGGGGGCTGGTCTGTCACAGCTAGTTTTTGCAGTCTTCCAGACTATCAGTGCCCTTATTTTGACTTCCATTCAACTCACTGTGCCTCCTCCCCCAACACCACCAACATGTGGATGAGAAGTCAGTCCCAGCTGCCGGGTTCCCACAGTGGCTTTCTCCCCCCGCCACTCCTGTTTCCCCCTATCAGCTGGCTTTGTTCCACAGGGCCTTTCCTGGGTCCATTCCTACAGGACTCACTTCTCGATTGGTCATCAACATCCCTCTGTGATGCTGGTGAGTATGTCAAAGGGCGTGTTTGCTCTGGTTGATACCATGTGCCTCTCCTTCTACCAAAATGCCTTGTATGTAGACTTTTCCCAAATGGTGGGCAAACCAAGTCAAACATGCTGCTTATTGTAAAATTTCCCAGAACTTTTCATTCATCAGGATTGGCTGTGACTTTAAGGGATGAAAATTTTCAGGACACCTTCCCCAAATGTCTCTGAACACAGAAGACTTTCTGGCACCTATATTTGCTACCTGACTAGGTCATATTGTGTAGCTTGATCTCCTGGATAAAGGTGTTACTTTTTCTGTGTTCTAAGAGGAAGTAATAAAAAGAAAACAAAGTTATTCAAGTTCAGAAAGAGTGGAGTAGAGGATATATCATCTTAGAAAAGGACCCCAAAGATATGGCCTCTGGTTTAGCTTCACTGCTTGTTTGCTGGGCCACCCTGGGGTAACTGCTGCCCCTTTCTGGGCTTATTTTTCCACCTCTAGATGATGAAGTTGGATCTGTCAATTCCTATAAGTGGCCTTCAGCTCAGTTTGTGATTTCATGTACATGTCAGTCTGCTCTCACCACACCTCTCCCATTCTACCCATTCTCTTACCCCAGGGATGCAGCTAACTTTTTAGAATGGGCAGACAAGGGCTAGCAAGCTGACAGGAGGAGGGGCTTCCTTTGCTGGAGCTGGGCGCCCACTCAGGCCGGCATGAACTCATACCTTTTAGATCCACTGGTCCATTAACATTGCAAAAGACTTTGATGGACTTTGGGGAATTGTGCAACATTGATTTTATTGTCATCTTTTTGCACAAGCAGTAAGTGGGCTAACATTTTAGGTGCAGAGTAATTATTCCCGAAAAGCAAGACATCAAAATAAAGTTTATAGTTAGCAGCCCGACATTTTGACAGGAGCTGTGTGGAGGTCCCAGAGATGTCTTGGAGTTGCTGAAAAGGTTAAAGATCCACATGCAGTGCAGATGGGAGGGAGAAGAAAGGTGGCCCTGCCCAGCAGCCTGGGGGCTGATGCAGTGATCCTGAGCTGGTTCCTGCTCCACACTCTGCTGGAGTGGGGAGCTTCTGGTGATTTTTCACTTCCTGTCTGGGATTCCACATGTCCTTTCTATTAATGCCACAAGTCTTTCAAGGAGATTGTGTGAATGGACTCAGCTAGCATTACAACCTTGGGTCTTTGCTCACCCAAAGCAGAGTACACAGGTACTGGGAGTTGATCTACCTTTCAGTCCTCTGCTGGGACTAACAGGAGGGGGGACATACAGCAGAATCTGTGAGTAAACCAGTGTGGGGTGTTGGAACTATGAGAACCTGAGCAGTGTTATTTTTGGACATCTGGCTTAAACCAAATGTAGAGATTACTTAGGTTTTGCTTAAAGCACTTAATGGTTTTGTGCAGTAGGAGATCACCCATGCCCCTGGAGCCATGCCTCAGGCTTGGTGGGTGGCTGGCATTGTCCCATGCTAGGCTCTGGGTGGGGTAACCCTTGCTACCAGGGAGATCGCTGTGTCTAGTCTCTGGGCAGCTCTGTCTGGCTTTCAGTCCTGGCTGCCTCAAGTTCCCCACATCTTGCATGTTCTCCTATATCCTAAGCTTTTGTCTTTGGGCATGGAAAAGGCTACTAAAGGCTTATGTGATTCAACCCAGATAGTAGACTTGAACACAATCACCAAGCTTGATTCTTGGTTGTGGGCATTCTCCTCCCACTCAGAGGCAGTTGTGTGAGGATTACAGTCAGTCCTCCATAGATGAGGATGCCATATCCACAAATTCAAAGAATTGCAGATGGAAAATGTTTTATTTTTTAAAGTGCATCTTTCCTGAACCTAAAGAGACTTTTTCTTATCATCATTCTCTAAACAATACAGTGTAACAACTACTAGCATAGCATTTACATTGTATCCGGTTTTTATAAGTAATCTAGAGCTGATTTAAAGTATAAAGGAGGGTGTGCATTGGTTTAATGTAAATACTACACCTCTTTATATGAAGACCTCGAGCACCTTGGATTTTGCTGTGCTGGGAAGTGTGTTCTGGAACCGGTACCTCCATGGATACCAAGGGATAACTGTGTTTGTTTTTCCTGAATACATTTTGGGTTTTTCCCCAGGGCACTTCTGCATTGGTTGCAGATCTATGGAGTGTTTGGCCTCCTTCCAGTCCAAATATAGAGAAATATGCATTTGAAAGGTAGCTGGTAGCATCATTTCTGTTTGAATCTCTGCATGGGGCAAACACCCACTTAATATCTTATTAAGTGAAAGAATCATTTCAAGAACAAGCTTCTTAACCTGCTTCCTGTGTCTGAGTGAATCAGCTCATAATCTTTCCTCTGTTTACTTGACTTCTCCAGTGAGCTGAAAATTGCTTTACACTCTAGGAAGAGTGGGAAGGGACATGCTCTGCAGGCTTATATAAACCCTGCTTTGGGAAAAGCCTTCCTTCCTCGAATGACAGAGGAAAGCAGGAACACTGGACTCGTCCTTCACCTTGTCATGTTCCAGGGGTGTGCGGCTGCCACTCAGTCTACTCCAGCTACTTGGGAGAATCAATCCACTGCATCTTGGGCCTTTGTACCTGCTCCTTGCTCTACCTGGAGGGATCCTGTCAACTTCTCACCTGAGCTTTGTGTTTCAGTTTAGGCTGCTTCCTGCAGGAAGTCTCTTTATGTCTGTTCCTAGACCAATGACTGCCCACCACATTTCATCCTCAGGAAGAACTTTCCTCATTGTCTTCTATTTCCTTGTGTCTTTGAATCCTTGTGCTCGTGTAAGCTTGCCTCACTATGTTATGTTAGCTTCTCTGTCCCCAGAACCTATTGCAGGTGGTGACACCAGGAAGGTGCCCTGTGAGCATCTGTTAAAGAGACATCAGTGCTGTATATCAATCTAATTACAGTCAGCCCTCCATATCTGTGGGTTCCACACCCACAAATTCACCCACTGATTCAGCTAATCATGGATGGAAAACGTAGTAAGGCCTAAGATGGTTGCATTTGTATTGAACCCACACAGGTGTTTTTTTTTCTTCTTGTCATTAGTCCCTGAACCGTACAAGAATTATTTACATCACATTTACCTTATATTAGGTATTATAAGTGATCTAGAGCTGATTTAAATATACAACAGGATGCACATAGATTATATGCAAATACTACTCATGTTATATTATATAAGAAACATGAGCATCCTTAGGCTGTGGTATCTCTGAGGGTCCTGAAACCCAGCCAGACTCAGAATGTATTCTTGGATTTGTTGTGAGAATGAAGGGAGAACTACTACATCCTTGTGATTCCTCCAGCTCCTTCTTTGAAGACTCTCTTAGGTAAATTTTTATTTTTATCCCAAGGAGATCTAAGGAGAAGGTACGAAAGGAGAGATTTTGAATATTGTAATAAAAAGAATAGTGCTGGGCGTGGTTGTGTATGTCAGTAATCCCTGCTGAGGCGGGGGGATTGCAAGTTCAAGCCCAACCTAGGCAACTTAGTGACTTAGTAAGACTCTGTCTCAAAATAAAAAGTAAAAAAGGGTTAAGGATGTTAGCTCAGTGCAAAGGCTCTGAGCTCAATCCCCAGTGCCACAAAAATAATAATAGTTATTATTATTTAAAATGTCAACATGGATTTTTTTATTCAAGACAAGTGGTTCTTTAGGGGTAGTCGGGTGAGCTGAATGGCACACTGTAACAGTTCCTTGACCTCTGGTCACTTGTGAGGTTATGAGTTTTAACCACTGGTACATTTTTAAACAACTGCCTGCTAGGCTGAAGGTGCCGTCACCACCCACCTATGCTCTTCAGTGAGCCTCCAGCTTTTCTCTGCTGGAACCGTCTACTCCTCTCTCCCCGTCATCAGGATAGCAAAGTGTGTCCCAGCTCCTTGTCACCTTCTGATTCTCTTTGGACTCCACAGGAATTGTCCCCACTGTCGGAGACGCCATCTCAGTTCTTTGTCCTAACAGACTCTAGAAGGTAGCTTTTGAGACCCCAAGGAGGCAATGGAAATCTGAAGACCCAGAGTCTTCCATGTATACGTGGGACATGTCATTAAACCCAAATAGTGAACATTCCGCTAAATGTAATCTTTAAGGCAAGCCAAACTGTCAAGTGAGATGCGGTGAGCAGATACGAGTTCTTTTTATCGCATGACTGTTTTATTAATATTTATTTCACAATTTTTATCATTATCATTATTATTTCCACTATTTCATTTTGACATTTAGAGGATCAGCTTGTCAATGAAATGTCCCTGGCTGGGCTTCGATCTCTGTTCTGTCACTTGTTACACATATGACCTCCGGAAGTTTATCCCCTCAGCCTCAGTTTCATGATATGTAAGTGAAGAGAATATTAACCCTTGCTTCCTTAGGTGGTTGCTAGCATTAAGTGGACTAATATGTGTGGAATGCTAGCTTACTACATGTGTTCAGAATGCTGGGTGAGGCTGTATCTTTCATCAGCACTGGTTGGGAGTGCAGGTCTCAGAACTAACACCCTCCGCTCTTTTCACAGTACAATCGAGGGATCCCATTTCTGGTCCCTTTTTGTCTCTTGGCTTTCCAGAAAGTCCTTGTGAAAGGACTGGACCAGTATCCTCCCTGTGTTTGAGCATCCTCTCAGAGGTCTTCCCTGGCCAATGGAAATCAACACCAGGATAAATGAGACAACCCACAATGATTCCTCTACTGAGAAAAAAACAAAAATCAACAATAAACAACAAAAACAAAAAACCCACATCACTCTCCTTTTGTGGTACTGCAAACATTGCAACGTTTTTGGCGGGAAGGCGAAGTTATTTTGTGTATGTGTGAACTAGCATTTTGATAGACAGGATAAGATGTAATCCAATTCTAAACTATAGATTTTCAAGCAGATTGATGCAACAAATTGTTAGCAAATAGCAGTTTGCAATTTGATGCTAATTAGACATAAGGCAAATATGTGCCATGACAAATTAGCAGCGAACCATACTGCAGAGGATTAGCAAGAGCTGGCACAGCTCGAGCCCGGCTTCGCACACCTCCCTGTCGCCGTTGTCGGCGTCACTGTCGGGGGCCCGAGCCAGCCTTGCCTCTCTGTAAGCAGGAAACTGGAGGCGAGACCAGGGGCATCCCAGGCTGACTCTCAGGGATGCACTACACCTTTGCTGTCCACTGTGCCTGCTGCTGGCCTGCAAGCCCTTTCCCAAGAGCTGCCCAAGGTCCCAGGAAGCTCATGGGACAGAAGGGCATCTGGATACAAGTATAAAAATAACTGCAGAAACATCAGGAAATAGAGATAAGTGAAAAGAAGAAAGAAAGGAGAGATCACAAAGAAAATAAGTGTGAAGCTTTGCTAGTATTTTTGTATTTATTCATTGAAATCTTTGTTTTCATGAAGATTATGTGTATATATGTATATGTACACATAAAGCATAAAATTTAACATGTGCATATAAATTATATGTGCAATTATTATTTTGAAAAAGGGCTCATATATATGTTGTTTGTTGCCTTCTTTTTTCTCCTAAAAAAATATATACACACATATACTGTACATTTGTAGGAAATGGATGCACCTTGAGAATATAATTTTAAGTGAAATAAATCAGACACAGAAACTTACATATCATATGATTTCTTTTATATGAGACACCCAAAATGTAAATAAAGAACAAAATAAAATATAGATAATAGGAAGTAAGGAGACAGATCTTTCTCAAATAGGAAGGGGATCCAGAGATGAAGAGAGTGGTGGGTGGAGAGGGAAAGAGGATGAAGGAAGAATTAAGATGTGCTATGGGTATATGCTAACTGCACACAAGGGATGTGATCATTATGTACTGCAAATATGGACTAATAAAAAATAAAAACAACACAAAAAACAACTCCCCCGCCCGAAAGTGGGAAGCATGATGGGATAAGTGTATTTGGTATGAGGGGGAATATTTTGAGAGGGATATGTGTCTTTTCCTGTAAATATTTTTTAAATTTAAACATTCGCCATATTTTAAAATTACACCCTTTGTGGGAGTCCTCAAACTCGAGGTTTCCCTTCCTGCTGTTAGTGTCCCTGCTCAGTAGACCTGGAGAAAAGCAAGGATGGTGCCCAGCAGATTCTTATCACCGGGTTATCTTTGGTGACACCCCTGGAATACACAAAATAGTCCCTGGCCTACTGGTGTCTTTCTCTGTTATTGCAGCTGTTACTCCAGGGAGGGAGGGGCCAGAGCTTGGGGGGTGGAGGGGGGTTCCCAGGCTGGTCTCTCTGTGGGAAGTAGAGCAAGAGTATCTGCTCTGTGCCCTGGAGTTCCCCCAACCCTGGAGAACACCTAGAGACCTGGGTTCAAGCCTCAGGTCCAGAAGCTGCTCCTTTTGTGAACCTGGCAAGCCCTTTACCTTCTCAGAGAGTGTTCTCTTGCTTGCAAAATGGGACAGGAAAGGCATAAATAATGTGCTACCAGGGATACAAATCAGTACTATACGTAAGTTCAGATTCAAGGACTCTGGAATGTGGGTGGATATATGTAACATAAATGTATGAAAGTTTTAAAGTGATTTTCATATGTGAAGTTATAAAGTGGGATTCTGCCAGGTACCTTACCAAATTGCACGGAAGGTGAAGGTTTCATTATTGCCTGTAATAAGTTTCCAAGCTGTGTTGTTTGGCTCATGTGTATTCTGTCTACTTGGGTGCTCCCACATACATAGGTAAGCACGATCCCATAGGAGGATGAGGAGTTGTCTCAAGGAGTTACATGTTTCTTTGTTTTAAAGTTTTTTTGAAATATAATTAACATCATCTAAACTCACTCTTTAAAAGTATATAATTCATTAGCATTAAACCTGATATCCAACTTGAAGCTCTTACCATTATTCTTATCAGAATGAACCAACTTACTGCAAGACTACTTCTGAAACTCTTTTACTATTTATTACATTTTTAAATAAAATTTCACAGTGATGATTTAAGTAGATAGACACAGAAATAATCATGCTATGAGTACCTTTTTGTGTGTCTGGAATTTTATTTTTATGGTAGTCATACTGGGTATCCTGTTAATTATATTTTCT
The DNA here is from genome assembly GCF_000247695.1 of Heterocephalus glaber. The sequence goes on along the minus strand of NW_004624794.1, from coordinate 6,824,035 downwards.
AACTGATCACTGCTTTACTTCAGGAAAATAATTGATTTTTTTCTCTTAAATTCTTCTATTGGTACATTTTAGGTATACTACAGTTCATTTACATTTATCATTGGGTGCTTGTACCTGTACATGATGTATCTTGGTTCTTATTTTCCCCCCCCATTATCTGTGCACCCTTCCCCCCTCCACCCTTTCCTATTTACATAGATTTTATTTCCATTTTTTTCTTTTCTCATAATTTTTCCTTTCCCTTCTTTCCTTTTCCCTTCCCCTCCCACTTTCCCTAACCCTCTGGACCTTTTCTTCCTATTTCAAATTATCAATTATTGGTTTTAATCCTTATTTACACTTTCAGTTTCTCACACCAGAGAAACTATTCGGTATTTACACATGTGCGTCCTATTTATTTCACTTAAGAGGATGGCCTCAATAAGCATCCATTTAGCTATAAATGTCTCTATTTTCTCATTCTTTATGGCTGAGTAGTACTCCATTTTATAAAAAAACCACATCTTCTTTCTCCAGTTTCCAGTTGATGGACACTTGGGTTGTTTCCACCCCAGTAGAATGGAAACTAGCACAAAGAATCAACAACTGGGATCTCATCTTATTAAAAAGCTTCTGCACTGTAAGAGAAATGACCAGCAGTGTGAAGAGACAGCCTACAATGTGGAAAAAAATTTTAGCAGCTGTACCTCAGACAAAGGACTACTATCTAGAATATATAAAGAATTGAAAAAAATCAGACCCCCCAAATTCAAAGACCCAATTCAAAAATGGGCATCTGAAATGAACAGACATTTCTCAGACAAAGAAGTAAAAGCAGCACATAAATATATGAAAAAATGTTCAACATCACTGGTCATTCGAGAGATGCAGATGAAAACAACACTGAGATTCCACCTCACCTCAGAAAGAATGGCTGCTATCAAGATATCAACCAATAACAAATGCTGGTGGGGTTGTGGGGAGAAAGAACCCTTTTCCATTGTTGGTGGGAGTGCAGACTGGTGCAACCACTGTGGAAATCAGCATGGAAATATCTCAAAGAACTAGGGCTATAGGTCCCATTTGACCCAGCTATTCCCCTGCTGGGTATCTTCCCCAAAGAATTAAAATAATCATACCACAGCGATATATGTGCACCCATGTTTATGGTGGCACAGTTCATAATAATTGATTTTTAATGTTTAGTAATTGGCCACTTCACTAAATTCTATTACCATACCTAATATCTACAGAATGATTCCTTTTCCTTTTTCTTTCCTAAACGTTTATTTATATATCTTTTTCTTGTCTCATTGCTTTGGATAGAGATTTCACAAAAATGTTAGATAATAGTTCTGATAATAAGCAACCTTGTAAAGATTTTTGTTTTAAAGAGATGATACTAATGTTTTATTAGTTGGTATAATGAGTGATCATTGGTTTGAGACAGAGTTTCTTTTTTATCATTTAAAAAGAGTTAGCATTCTGTGCATTTAAAAATCAGAAATCAGAAATGAATCTTTATATACCTTTTCCCAAAAATGCAGGGAAATTCCCTTGTCATATTTGATACCTTAAGCTATTTACTATATTTCCTAATGTTGAATCATATTTACTTTTCTTGACTAAAATAGACTTGATAGCATATTATTTGTGATTTGAAAAATATACTGCTAGATATAACTTGTTGGATCATTTTAGACAGGAAGACTAGAAAGTCAAAACTATAAGAAAGCCTCTGGAATGTTGGCTAAATCTTGAGCAGAGTAGCTGTGTGAAACAGGATATGTGAGAGAGCAGTGGAAAATGGCACTGGAAAGATAAACTGAGATATGGTGCCAAAATACCTTGAGTCCTACATCAAAGATGTCAATTCTAGATTTGTAGATGATCTGGGAGCCAGGAGAGGAGTCGAGAATCTCAGAAGAGTATTTTGAATGAGATGAAAAGACCTTGATTAAAACTCTGAAAAATATTTAGGTTTCTTGACTAATAAAAATGGTAACAAAGACCTATGAGATCAAGGAAATAGGTTGAAAACTGGAAGACAGCAACATTAAGGAAAGAAAAAGGCACAGAGGTCCTTGAAAGAGGCAGTGGTCACTGTGTCAACTGTAATGAGAAACAAAAGGTAGATTTGGGATTGAGTGTTGACAGATGAGGGAACAAGTTTAGGACAGATGAAAAGGAATTAAAGAGTTAAGCAATAGTGGTAAAGAGAAGTCACTAAGGACATCTTATCACAAATATTATTATGGTTATTCATACCCAAATTGTTGATATATGACCCAGAAGTTGTATGAAATAACTCAGCCATATTAAAACATTATGTGGCTATAGGAACACACACACAATTATGGGAGCAAAACCAATGAAGTGGAGAAACAGCAGGAAACAACTCAGGAAAACCATGTTTAATTTCTTTCTTAAGCCCTCCGGGGGAATTCTCTAGACAGTTTTGAGAATGATCAATAATGAGTGTTGCCATGAATTTATTTTCCTTGCAAATCTGTATTTAAACAGAATGTAATAGGCTGCATCCTGCCAATCTCTGGCTGCCTCGGCCACTGGGAACTCCTGGGGTTGGAGGAGTTGGCTATGACCAGAGAGTACCTCTTGTCTGCACAGCACATAGGCCAATCTCTCTCTGGCTGTGCTGAGGTTGCAACAGTGATGTCATGACCAGCCAGTGCATCTCATTTGAGAATTATTTGTCACTAATGAGAGTGAAATAAGCATATTCATGAGTGATTTATTTAAAATATATCCTAATACATAATATATCACCCTATCAGAACATTATTTTAACTTCGTTTTCAATTGTTTTCTAGGTAAGGACCAAAGAGTTGGTGCTATAGCTAGGAATGTTGAAGTCAGATACAACCTAAAGAAGGGCTTTTGATAGACAGCAGGAAGTATCATAGGGGAATATGATCTTGGCAGATAACTTTAATCTTTCCCTTCTTTGGAATACGCACACGGATAGTGCACCTATTTGGCGTTCAACATATGTGCCTTGTAAAAAAAAAATGGAGAGAATCTTCAATGCGTGGCCGTGTCAATTTTCCTCATGTCAGCTGCCCCTTGGAAAATTATTTCCAATGAGTATAGATCTAGGTTTCTCATGCAGGTCAGTAAAGAACAATCTCTTTTCATACACATAAATCTTAGTGACTAGTTGGACTTACTCTTAGGCGATTCACCTTGGCCTCTACTTTGCCTCAGTTATCTGTGGTGTTAGCAGAAGTTCAGAACCTTATCACATCCCTATCACCTACCAGCCCTGAGACTCGTAGCCACTATGATGAGATGGGGTTAGAAATCTAAACTAGTGACCCTCTCTATGGGTTCAGACCTGGTTGTTTTTCAGACTACTCTTTATTATCCTCTTAGTATTGACAGGTTCTGTAGTGATGTCCCCTGTTATCCTTGATGCAGGGATTCATATGCATGTTTTAATCCACCCTGAAAATCTCTGTCTTCTAATTTGAGCATTTAGCCCCTTATAATCAATATGGTTACTAATACAATAATGTTTAAACTTACCATCTTGATAATTGCTTTCTCTTAGTCCCATACGTTCTTTCTTCCCTTTTCTTTTTCTGTCTTTATTTATAAATATGTTTTATAATTTCATTTTATTTTTTGTGGACTCATTAGTTATAAATTTGTTATTTTTATTTTAGTGGTGTGCTTTTGGGTTATAGTATATATGTATAACATCACAGTCTGCTTTCAATACTACATTACTTTTCTTATAGTAAGGAAACTCACAACCACTAAACTTTATCATTTTCAGCACTTCTGCCAAAGTCATAATACATTTTGCTTTTATAGCATTTTATACATGTTATAAACCCCACAATACATTATTATTTTGCTTTAGACAATTATCTTCTAAAAGTGTCTTTTGTTTTTGCCATATATTTGCCGTTGCCCTTTTCATTCTTTTGTGTAGATTCTGATTTCTATTTGAGTATCTCTTTATTTGTTTCTGAAGGGTTTCCTCCTTAATATTTTTATGGTACTGATCTGCTGGTGATAAATTCTTTTCAGATTTTATATTTCTGAACACCCTTCACTTTATTTAATTTTTCAAAGATAGTTTTACTGGGTGCAGAGCACAGTTATATTTTCTCTTGTTTAAATTTTTTATCTTCACACACACACATGCTCTGCATTTTATTTTTTGTAAAGGTTTTTGAGTATCATTCTGCTATCATTCTATTTATTTTTTGTACATAACATGTTTTGTATTCCTGGGTTGATTGTAATATATCCATCACTGGTTTAAGCAATTTTGTTATATTTTATCGTGTTGCAGTTTCCTCATGTTTCTTGTGTTTGGGTTTTGTTGAATTTATTTTTTCTGTGGGTTTACAGTTTTCCAGATGGGAAAAATTTTAGCCACTGTGTATTCCTACACCTTCCTTCTGAGACTCCAATATTAGTATACTTGGCATTTTCCCACACTTTTATGTTCATTTTCTTCAGTCATTTTTTCTGTGCTTCATTTTGAATGGGGCCTTAATTTTTCTCCTGCAGTCTAACCTGCTGTTGACCATATCTTGCATATCTTTCATCTCATACATTGTGTGTTTCATCTTTAGATGTTCAATTTGGATCGTAAAAACATCTTCACGTGACTCCTTAGCATACTCTTGCATTCTCTTACTTTCAAGAACATATGGAGTTCATTTATAATAGTATTGCATTTTAATACATTGCACTTAAGCTTTATTGGGGCAAGAGTAGTCTTCAGCCTAAAGCTACGGTGGCTTCAATTTTGAGGCAATACTCCTCTGATTACTCTATCCAATATCCTGTGTTTTCGGAAGCTTCTCTACTGTGGCTGCGGTGAAGGTGAATTATATTCAGCCATACAACTCCTATCTAGTATTTTCCTTGGCTCTGGGTAATTTCCTCAAATGTGCTGATCAATACCAAGCTAAAGAATTGAGGAGAACCTTTTCCAGATCTTCAGAATTCTCTGTGTACAAAAAATAATTTCTCTTATGTTTTACCCTGTGGCTTACTCGACCATCTTCAATCCAAAAATTTGTCTTCTTAACTCATATTGCTCATAGTTCCCCTTCCTTGCTCTATGACCTGAAAACTCTCCAGGAAGTAACTTCAGACACTGTGGGGATCACTTCCTTTGGTTTTATTCTTTTGGGGCTTACTGTCCTAAGATGCCTGCTCTTAGTATCTGAAACATACTGTTATGTGTAAAGTTCCCAATTATTCACTTTTTAAGGCAAAAGATTAAATTCAATTCCTGTTGCTTCAATATTATCCTAAGTCGATGGTACCTTCGCTCTTTTTTTTATATCCTTTTATTGGTACATTCTAGGTGTACAATATAATGACATTCATCATTGGAAATTTGGACCTTTACATAATCTCTCTTGGTTCTTATTTTTCCCCCCTTCCCCTGCCTTCCCTTCAACCACTCCATCCCTCCCTATTTACGAAGACATTGTTTCCATTTTTTCATTTTCTCATATTAATTCCATTCCCTTCTTTCCTTTCCCCTACCCATCCCTTCCCCCTCCCCTTTGCCCCTTTTCTTCCTATTTCACATTATCTATTATACCTTTTAGTCCTTGTTTAAACTTTCAGTTTCTCACACTAGAGAAACTATTTGGCATTTACACCTGTGTGTCCTATTCATTTCACTTAAGAGTATGGCCTCAATGTGCATCCATTTAGCTACAAATGTCTAATTTCTCATTTTTTATGGCTGAGTAGTACTCCATTTTATAAAAAGACCGCATTTTCTTTATCCAGTCTCCAGTTGAGGGGCAATTGGGCTGCTTCCAAGTTTTAGCTATTACAAATTGTGCTGATAAGAACATGGGTACACATATATCGCTGTGGTATAATTCTTTTAATTCTTTGGGGGAAGATACCCAGCAGGGGAATAGCTGGGTCAAATGGGACTTCCAGTGTGTCTCCATACTGATTTCTACAGTGGTTGCACCAGTCTATAATCCCACCAGCAGCGGGGCAGCGTTTCTCTTTCCCCACAGCCCCACCAGCATTTGTTATTGGTTGATTTCATGATAGCAGCCATTCTTTCTGGAGTGAGGTGGAATCTCAGCTTTGTTTCATTTGCATCTCTTGAATGACCAGTGATGTTGAACATTTTTTAATATATTTATTTGCTATTTCTACTTCTTTGTCTGAGAAATGTCTGTTCATTTCAGAT
>NW_004624794.1:6706324-6811372 GCF_000247695.1 Heterocephalus glaber | reverse complement strand
TTTTTTGCAATACTTAGCAAGTTTCCCTTTCTTTCTACTTTATTAAGAGATTTTGAGTGAAACCCAACATGAGTGGGTATTGGATGTAAAATACTTTTTCTGCATATATAATTATGAAAGTTTTCTTCTTTAGCTTACTGATATGATGTATTACACAAATTGTTTTTGAAATGTTGAATCAGTCTTGCATGCCTGGGATAAATTTCATTTTTCCACGGTATATTATTCCGTCTCTATATTATTGGATTTAATTTGCTAATATTCTGTTGAGAAATTTTATATTTATGTTTATGAGAGAAATTGATTTGCAGTTTTCTTTTCTTGTAATGTGTTTGGTGTTTGTATTAATGCTGGTATCATAGAAATTACTCACTCTTAATCTGACAGAGATTAAGGAGAACAAGATAATTTCTACCTTAAATATTTGGTAGAATTCAGCAGTGATCCCATTGATGGCTAGTGGTTTCTTTTTTCAAAGTTTGGTGATTATAGTTTCAATTTTTAAAAATTAGATATAGACCTATTCAAATTACCTATTTTTCCTTGCATTGATTTTTGTCTTTCAAGAAGTGGTCCGTTTAATCTAGTAGGCCTGGAGTGGTTCACAGTATGTCTTAATCATCCTTTCATTGTTCTTGAGAACAGTAGTGATGGGCATGGAGTGATTCGTAGTATTTCTTAATTATCCTTTCAATGTTCATGGGATTAGTGGTTATCTGCCCTATTTCACATCTGTTATAGGTAATTTATTCCCTCTCTGTCTCTCTCTCTCTCTTTTCTCTCTCCCTTTCCTCTCCTTCAACCCTCTCCCCCCACTTTTTTCCCCCCACTTCTCTCCCCCCTTTCCCTCTCCTTCTTTATGTTAGCCTGGCTAGAATTTTATCAAATTTATTGATGTTTTTCTAAGAAAAGGATTTTGGTTTTGTCTTCTTCATTTCATTGTTTTCATTTCATCAATTTATCCTTTTAATTTTATTATTCCTTCCTATGCTTGCTTTAGATTTTGTTGATTTTTTTCTTGCTTATTGAAATTGAAAATCAGATTATTGATTTGATGTCTTGTCTCTTTTCTAATGTAAGCATTTACTGATGTAAATTTCCCTCTCACCACTACTTACACCCCACAAGTTCTGATATGGTCTATTTATATTTTGATTATATTCTATATTTTTATTTCCAACAAGACTTCATTGACTGAAGCATTATGTAGAAGTGTGTTATTTGATTTTCAAGTATTAGTAGTTTTCACGTTGTATTTCTCTTATTGATTTCTGGTTTGATTCTATTATGGTAAAAGAAAGCAGTGTATAATTTTATTTTTGTAAACATTTCCTTTATGGCCCAGGAAACCATCTACCTTTATATATTTTACTATTGTTGGGGAAAATGTTCTATAAATGTCACAAAAGTCCTGTGGGTTGATGATATTCACTTCTTTTATATCCTTGCTAATCTAGTATTTCTACAACTTGCTACTTGTGGTTTTGAAGTACCTACTATAATTTTGTATTTTGCTATTTTTCCTTTCAAGCCTATAACTTTTTGTGGGGGGGTGGTTACTTGGGATCGAACTTGGGACCTTGCGCTTGCAAGGCAGGCAGCAGAACCACTGAGCTAAATCCCCGGCCCATCAAGCCTATAATTTTTCTTCAAGTGCATTTATGCACTACTTGCCAATGGGGATATGTTCTAATAAATACGTTGTTAAGCAATTTCATCATTGTACAAACATCATGAAGTAGACTTACACAAACTGAGACAGCTATGATGTCAGTAGGCAATATAATCTTGTGGAACCCTCATCACCAAAATGTTATCTAGTGCATGACTGTATTTGTATGTCCTGTTGTTTTATGTGTGCATAGTTAAGACTACTATATCATTTTGTAGATTGATTTATTTTATCATTGCATAATGTCACTCTTTGTTCTAAATAATTTTCTTTGCTTTGAAGTCACATTCTCTGATTTTTGTATCAGACATGTTGCTTTTTTTAGTATCTTGCCTTTTTATTTTTGTTTTTTAACATGTATGAATTATTCATATTAATGGGGATCAGTGTGATTTCAATACATACATACAGTGTGCACTGATAAAATCCATTTTCTTTTTTATTCATCGTTTTTCTTTCCAATTTCAAACTCTAGTAATAATTATCCCACATTTAGGTTGACTATTTTTAAATTTCTACATATGAGAGAGATCATGAAGTATTTGTTTCTCTATTTATTTTGCTTAATGTACTGTCCTTTAGTTCCATTTATTTTACATGCAAATAACAAGAGTTTGAGCCTCTTTGTGGCTGAGTAATATTCTATTGTGCATGTATACCATATTTTTTAATCCATTAATCAACTGATGGGCACCTAGGTTGATTCTATATCTTAGTTCTTATGAACAGTATCACAATAAATATAGGTGTGCAGACATGTCTTTGGAATGCTGATTTCATTTTCTTAGGATGGGCCAGTGGGATCATATGGTAGATTATTTTCAGTTTAAGAAATCCACATGATCTTCTCTATAATGGTTTTCCTAATTTACATTTCCACTAACAGTTCACAAGAGTTCCTTTTTCTCCACACCTTTACCAGCCTTTGTTACTTTTTGGTAATAGTCATTCTAACTGGAGTGAGATGATATATCACTGTAGTTTTGATTTGAAACTGTTTGTCAGAAAAAGCTTAATATACAGAATATATAAAGAACTCAAAAAAGTTGACAATCAAAAATCAAGTAATCCAAATTAAAAATGGGCAGATGATCTCAATAGATACTTCTCAAAAAAAGAAATATGAATTTTTAAAAAAAATTAATGCTTTTTGCAGTCTTTCTCCCATTCTTTTACTTTAAACCTATGGAAGCGAGTTTCTTGTAGATGGCATTTACTTATATCAAGTAATTGTATTAGATCCTTTATATTAAAATAGTATGTCAAGTTTTAATGGTGCCATTTTATTATTTGTTTTCTATTTATTCCCTTTTTTCTGTGTCTTTTTCTTGCTTTTATGTGGGTTAATTGAAAATCTTTAGAGTTCCATTTTTATTTATTTGTACTGCTTTTGAGTATATCAATTGGTATACTTTCTTAGTAGTTGCTATAAATCTTTCATTTGTCTAAAATAATTCTTTTTTATTCCTGAATGATAGTTTTGTCAGAAATAGGATTAGAAATTTGCAGTTCTTTTTTTCCAGTAGTTGAAAAATATTGAGCCACTTCCTTCTATCTTTCATACTTTCAGATGAGAAATCCACTGCCTTTCAATTTAGTAACATTATAGGTAATGTATTGTTAATTAACTTTCTCTACTGTAACAAAATACCTGAGGTAGTCAACTAAAAAGAGGAAAATATTATTTTGACTCATAGTTTTGGAGTTTTCAGTCCATGATCAGTTGACCCTAGTGCTTTTAGGCTTATAACAAAGCAGCACATCATGGCAGGAGCACATGGAGAGCAAGTCTCATGGCATCCAGGAAGCAATGAACAAGAGTGGAAGGACTGTAGTCCCAATTACCCCATCAAGGCACCACTCAACAGCCAGAAGACCTCCCACCTTTCCCTACCTGTTAAAGTTTCTATCACTTTCCACTAACATCAAGCCAGGGACTAATCCTTTATGGGTTTTCAGAGGACATTTCTCAGCTGCAGCACGAATTATTTCTCTCTGGATGTTTTTTAGGTCATTTTTATTGTCATTTCTTTTTTTGTAATGTGAATGCTTCTGAATTTACAATGGAGTTAGATCTTGATAAACTTAATTTAACCACTTAACAGTTTACCCCAATGTCACTTAGGCAGCATGTTTGTTTACATACTGACCATTCTGAGCTTCACTCCAGTAGGTATCATTTCAACCAGTCAATTCTTGTATTGAATTAATTTGATAAAATTGTCATTCTTATATTTCCTATTATATTATCTTATAAAAATTAATGGAAAACATATGAAATTTTTGGTCATCCTCCATTTAATTAGTTGGACTGGTAAGTGGTTAAGTTGAAAATATCTTAAGTCAAAACTGCATCTTTTAAAGCCACACACTGGGGCAGATGCTTTTAATTCCAGCATTCTGAAAGGATGAGGCAGGAGGATTACAAATTTAGGACTAGCATGGGCAACTGAGCCCATCCTCTACAAAAGCTGCTCTCAAAAAATAAAAAGGGGAAAAAAGGGTTAAAAAATAAAAAAGAGGAAAAGGGGTAGTAATGTAACAGCGCAAAAGCCTTGGGGTCAATCTCCAGTACTGTAGGAAAAAAATAAACATTTTTCAACATCATAGTTTCTTGCCTGAAATATGCTCAGAACATTTACATTAGCTTGTAGTTGGGCAAAATTATCTAAATGGTAGCCTATTTTTATGATAAGTAGTTGAGTGTCTTTATGTTATGTATTGAATTCTGTACTAAAAGTAAAAAATTAAGGGTATGGGTATAATTTCACACCACCAAAAAGCCAAACACTTATAGGCTAAGCCAATGTTAGTGAAAGACAATCTGTATTTTAATTGTAATACGTCTTGATGTGAATTTCTTTGCGGTTTTTCCTCAGCTTCTTAAACATGTAGATGTATGTTTTTCTTTTGTTTTTGTCTTTTCTTTTTTTAAAAAATGGAGGAAATATTTAAGCACATATTTGAAATGATATTTCTTCAATTTATGAAAGATTTAGCCATCGTTTTTTGAATATGTTTTTAGTGCTACTTCTCCCTCTATTTCTTCTGCACCTCTAATGATATGAAAATTAAATCTTTTGTTGTTGTCCCACAGATCTCTGAGGCTCTATTACATTTTCTTTTGTCTTATCTGAAGTAAGTAAATCTCTGGTCTGCCTTCAGTTCACTCTCCTATCTCATCATCTTCAGTTTCCTATTGAGCTCATTAGTGGATTTTTAATTTTGGTTATTGTATTTTTCAGTTTGACAGTTTCCACTGACTCTATCTTTATAACTTCTACCTCTGCTGTTTTGTTTTTTCATTTCATTTGAATTTTTACTTCTAGAAGCACTCTTGTGAGGGTTGCCCTAAAATCCATATCAGATAAATTCAACATCTGATTCATCTTGGTTTTGGCATCAGTTGCTTATTTTTTTTTCTTTTAAATTATGATAATCTTGGCTCTTGGTTTGAGGAGTGAATTTCAATTGAGTCACTTTCTGGGGTGGACAGGGAGAATCTGGTGGGCCTGGGTCTTCTTATGTTCCTAGTTGAGGATCAGAAAGATTCAGCTTTGCTGTTGCTGCTGTTGCTTCCTTATCCAATGGAAATGTACATGCATTGGGTTAAAAGTCAAAGGATGATTGGTCTTTTATTTATCTTTAATGTTAAAGACATATATGAGACTGCTGGTTTGGGAACAAAGGGGCATGGACTCACCTCTCCCTTTTCTTGCCCTCTACAAGTATGTAGAGCTAAACACTATGGAAATTACTCAACAAGCTATGACCAAAAGTCTCACTGAGCTAGAGAACAAGAGTAAAATAAAAAGAGGCTCTCCAGATTTGACTGTTCATCAAGGCCTGGTTGTGGGAATGGGATGTAGCTTATTCTGGGACTGCTGCCATTGAAAAGAGACCAAACGCTCCTCCTTCAGAATGCTTGATGTAAAGCAAGGGTTGGGCTTTGCTGCTGTCACTGCTGCCTACAGTTTAGACTACTCCACTGAACCCAGGTTGTGAAGCGGGGTTCAGACTTTCCACTAGATCTTTGTTGGTCTACCCTTTCACAATCTTTAGCTTAATTTTTGTACATGGACATGCACGTACAAGTATGTGTGTGCATTCTGTGTATGTTTGCTAGCAGTTCTGGGTTTCAGGCTTCTCTGAATGATAACCTAGTAGTAACTGGGAGATTAAAAAAAAAAAAAACTGGAGAACTCATCACACTCTCATTCAAGTCCTGAGTTTTCTTGGCAATTTACTGTCTTGTTTTCTAGCTCATTGAGGCCTTTTGTCATAGCTTGTTGAGTACTTTCCATAGTATTTAGTTTTATGTACTTGTAGAGGGCAAGAAAAGGGAAAAGTGAGTCTATGCCCCCTTGTTTCTGAACCAGCAGTCTTGTATATGTCTTGACGTTGAAGATAAATAAAAGATTGATGATCCTTTGATTTTTAATCCAATGCATGTACCTTTCCATTGGATAACGAAGCGTTTGGGTCCCAAATGGAAGAATTGTTCTTCCTGTTCCCACTAGACTTTTCTGACCCTTCTGCTTATATTTAATGCAAATACCTTTTAATGCTGCCTTTTGGCTTAATGCCTGCCTTAACTAGCTAGTCTGCTTCATCACTGTCTATCTTGGATGGACTCACACTTTTGCTAAGGAGACCTTCGGTCTAATTAACTCAGTGTGTCTCAGACTTATATTGGAGCTCTATGCAGATGGAGTCCTTAATAAATGATTTTGATCGTGGGAGGGTGGGGCAGTAGAAATGGCAGCAGCAAGGAGAGTTAGTTGCTAAATCTTGCAACTCCTCTGTTTGGCTACAGTCCCTGTCCTGATAGTTTTTGACATTAAAATCTGCTTTGATTCAGCTACTGGTTGACTCCATGGGGCTTTCTCTGGGGTGCAGGCCAGTGTCTAAGTAAATCTTTGGAGGAGAAAGGGCAGCCAGCCTATCTGAAGGAGAAATGTTTAGGGGCAGCACTTTACCCATCCGAGGTCTCCATCAAGAGGGCTGCCTCCAGTGTGTGCCATATAAGGGAGCTCTCCTGGGATAGCATTGACAGCTCACCTTTTAGGTGTCAGAGGCCTCACCTGTTGCCTTTTCATACTTTGAGGGGCGGTCAGCTGCTGGGATTAGCTGACCTTAGAGAAGAACAACAGGCCAGGGAAATATACTCACCCCTGGTCAGTGGGTTCTTGGCTAGAGGTCTCTGTGTCTATTCCAAAGTGGCAATCAATGCAGAAAACACCTCCAGGCCAAGTCCTTGGTGGTATCATCCAGGAATCATACTTGAGCCAGATCACACTGATGGTGGGTTGGCCAGGCTGTGTGCAGTGAACCTTCTATTAGGAAACCCACAGATTTGAGGTTGGAACATTTTCAGATACATTAGGTGTCCAGTATCAGGGTGCTGGCCACCTTGCCCTAAGAGGAAATGAAAGGGAACTAGATGTGTGAATATTTATAGGGTGCTTTCTACAGGATGATTTTTCACCTGGTGCACGGCCTAATGCCTAGTTGTCCCATCTGTAGCCAAGGAACTTGACACAGAAAACTTGTTTACAGCAGCAGGTGCCTTTTTGTCTGACCCATGTCTGGTTTACATCTACCTGATCATCACTCTGGTGCGGAAACCCGATCTTGAGGTCTGCCTGGCATCTTGGGGAAAATATGGTCAGGGAGAGCTCCTGGTTCTTTAGATGCAAGGCATGAATTCAACACACCACCTAAACAGGAAACAAGTTCAAAGGTTTTCACTTACAGCTCATGGGAAAGGAAGGCTGAGTCCGTTAGGAGGGCTGTCCACTATCCCTGGTCACACAAAGCAGGGGTGAAAAGTCAGACAAAAGCATGACAACTAGCAGTATGTATGAAAGAGTAGAACGTGGAAATGTCAAGTTCACGGGCAAATGCCTGAACGGTTCATTAAAGGAAGCGGCAGGAAAGCAAGGAGCCCACTTTGCAAGACCGGAAAGGTGGCTCTACATTCTTACCTGTGGCCACCAGCTTGAGTCATGTGTGTGGTGGAGAATTATAAATGTGCCAAGGGTGACTGAGCCCTGCTTCTGGTATGAGGAAGTTGAATTTGTATTCAGAATAAGTGCTGGTGATCATAAAGTTTAAAAGAAGTCACTCTAGGGACAAGCTTGAATCCTGGAGATAAATTGCTAGGAGAAGACTAGGTGTGGCAGATGTATCCATGATGGCTCAGAAGTCTCAGCCCTGCTGATGGAAAGTGTATGAAATGAAAACTATGGTAGGAACCTCTCTTTCCGCAACATAGTTCATGGTGGTAGAATTCTTCCAACACTGAAAATCTAATTCCCTAGTCCCTCATCACCACTCTTTCTACCCTTTTCCTACTTCACCTGGGTCCACCAGCCCCAGGACCTTGGAATGTGTTTTCCCTCTGTCCAAAGCACTCTTCCTTAGCTAATTGCATGGCTGGCTTCTTCTGGTCCCCAGACTCAAATGGTCCCAACTCAAATGTCACCTCCTTTTGGAGGCCTCCTCTCCCCTCCTACAGCCTCTGTCACTGTATCTTCTTGTCTTGTACTATTTTACGTGACACAATGTCAAATCAGTTTGCTTATGTCGATGTTCCGTCCCTCACTCCCTGCCTGCCCTTGGGAGAAACTGGTGCCTGGCATTCACACTGTGTCCTCTGGGACTCAGACCCTGGGTCTGGCATTGCCAGTGACTGAATGAATGTGCCCACCAGACCTCTGGTTATTTTCTTCCTAAGACATTGTTTGACACAGCAGGAACATTGTAGATAAGAAGCTCAACCCTGTCAAAAAGCAGAAGGATTTGTTTGGGAAAATGAAAGAAAATATATTTTTAAGCTCCATAAACATATGATGAATGCTAACAAGGTAGTTTCAAAACAAGAAGCACATAGAAACAGCTTATGTTTCTGGTCAAATGAAGTTGTAATCAAATCATTATCAAAGCAAAAAAAAATCAGAGTGAGTCAGAAGAGTTTTTGGAAAGATTTAGCAACTTGACTGACTTAAGGAGATTTTTCTTGCTGCATTTTACAGGGAACATGGTTTCCCCTCAGGAGCAAGGGCAAGTCACTGCCCACTGGCACTCTGGGAGGACACAGAAATACTGCCCAGGACTCATCCCACAGTCTTGCTGAGGCACATGCTCTTGCCGGATGTGCTTCCACACAAAGGTTTGTCTGTGTGCTTGTGCTTTCCATCCAGATCAGCAGAAAGAGCTTACCAGCAGAAATGCTTAATGACTGAGCACCCAGACTAGCAGAACCACGCGGTCATAGCTTTGTTCCTAAGAAGCGAGCCAATTAGCAGTGCTGCTTATTATTTACATTTCATGCAATATATCACTAAAATTGTGTTGATGATTTATCATCTATATTATGGTATTGTCAGCATAATTTATTCAGATCATGCTGAGATACCTGGAAAATTAAGTAAAAGGAAAAGAAATGGCATTGAATTCTTCGGTTTTCAAAGGTATTTCTTAGCTTCTTTCTTTTCTCTCCCCCTCTAGGCTGTCTCCCTCTCTCTTTTTTAATGAGGATATATGTTAAGAAAAATCATGGACCACTTAGCTATTAAATTGTTCCAGGATCATTTGCATTAAAAGTTTGCTCAATATTCTTTCTTTTGGAACACATGGTTTGGGCTTTCATTTGATTTTCTTCTGTGTTGTTTGCTTTATGCCTACTATTTCAAAGACAAAAAATAAAAAAGTAAATGCAATTTTCTAGTTTAGAGCAAAGTCCTGTGGATTAATACAGGATTGGAAGCTTCCCTTTCAATTTATAAAACATCCTTATCTTTTGCCTTATATTCTATTTGCCCCACCCTCTGGGAAATAATTGCTGCTTATCCAAATTAGAGATAAAATATTCTGGTTGTTGAAGCCATTAATCATCTTGGCACTACAGAAAGCAGATACTGAGCTCAGGGTGCTGCTTTGGGCATCAGAGCCCTGGGTTCTAGTCCCAGCTCTACTCAGCCTTTGCATGATTCCAGGAGTCACTAAGATGGTAGTGTCTCCATTTCCTAGGCAGCAGCCATGATGTTTCTCAAAATGAGATTCCTGGAGCTCCAGCACATGGCTTCTGAATCTGCCCCAGTTTCTGGGGAGGCCCATAAGGGTTGCCTTTGGCAAATGTCACAGATGATATTTCCGCACATTGTGTTTAAAAATTGTTGGGCTGGGATAGTCCTGTGACCAGTTTCAGCTTCCATCTTCCTAGAGCTCTAATATTGTGATTATATGATTCATTTTGTTGTTCCTGAATCTGTGTGGGAATTCAAAGTTTGGTAATTGGCTCTTGTTTAAATTATGGAGTCTTGATGTTAGAGAGAACTCTGAAATAAACGATTTATTCTGTCAATCATTATATGTGAGTAACTTGCCCATTTTCTGTCAATTGGCTAGTGTTGGCTTTTCCTCTAATGAGGTCCATGTGCACTCCCAGTGCCCTCGCCAAAGGTATACAAGGAGAATGATTTTCACAAAGAGGCCCTTTCAGGTTCCTGATAGGGAGCTGATGATTTTCACCCAGGTCAAATCTCTAGATTGTACAGAAAACAGCTTGATATCTTAGGGCAGAGTCCCAGGTGCCCTAGGCAATGCCTTTGCATAAGCATATTTGCTCTCTGGGGCAAGTGTGCTTGTACCATTTTTTTTGAAATTTCGTAAGGAATTACCCTATGTCTCAAGGAAGAAAACATCATTTACAACTTGCTGGAAGAGTCATATAGGGACTGAACCTTTTCACCTGGGGGACATGTGGCCTCATCTTGGAGGTGGATCCACTTGCAGTATCAAAGACTCCAGGTGATCCATAGGCCACCTCTTCTCCATGGATGTCACCTATGGCTCTGCCCTGAGAGCAGTATATTCAAATTCCTTGTCAAACTATCTGTTATCACTATTCCCTCTTGACCAAGATCAGTTACTTGGATATCTCCCTCAATCAATGCCACAACATCTGACAATGAAATCCATTCTCTCTTTCTAATACCTAAGACTCCATGTTTCATGAGATCAGAGGCCATGTTTTACCTCTCTCTCCAATTGGGCCACATTGCAAAGGCTGAGCAGACTCTGCTGATTGAGAACTTAGTTTAGATTGTCCATATTGTTGTTGATTAACTAAACCTGTTATAATTGAAAGATGGTCATGATCACTGCCAGTGAAAGTCCTGCATATATGTATGGCATATTTTTATTTTCTCTCCTTATCCTCCTTTACCTCCTCTCCTGGGATCTGCTCCAGCTCTACCTCCACGTGAAATTCACATGGTCCTGGTGACTAGCTGTGATTCTTTTGATCTCCTGGGCACCACTGATAAGATCACTGGTGGGTTGACAATTGGAAGTATTTGATTTGGTGACTAAAGAGACAAGTTTGTTCTCTCTAGCAATGGAAACTTGGGGATGTTTGTCAGACATGGTACCCACTATTACAGAGAGGGAGAGGGAAGTAACGATCAGAAAATGTGAGGGTCCTGCATGCTCTGTCTGCCAGGAATCCCAAGACTCAAACATGTTTGGCACCTGGTTCCATGAGGCATTCACAGGATGTTCTTCAAATATCTAATTTTTAACTTACTTTGACATTGGTTTCTGATACTTGCAACTAAGGCTCAGAAATGCAATGAACATTTTCAATTAGCAAGAACCCTCACTTTCTCTTTTTCCAAATCTCTCAATTTTAGTAAAACAATCTGAATAGATGTGAGAACCTAATGTTGCTGGATATGAGGCAAGTTTTATGTACCCTTTTATTTAAAAAATAGGACCACATAATAGATAAAACACTTATTAACATTATGGTTTCAGTTCTTTTTCACTGAATGATGCATTCCATAATTGTGTTTAAAATAGTTTTTGTATATTTTCTCTTTTGTTTCCTAGGCTGTACATATTTATTTTCTTCCGGCTTTCAAATTATTTTGGAATTGTTACTAACCATTAATATTTGAAAAGTTAATAATAAGAGGAAAATGTTGTGAAGATGGAGTATTATGCATGTGAATAGTTACAGTTGTCTGTGTTTTATTTTACCAGCCCACTGAGTGAGTACAAGTTCCAAAAGTTAGATCTGCAAAGGTCTGAGGATCTTCAGCATTTTGTCACTCCTGAGCAAGTGTAAGGGACCACATCTTGATGGGCAATGGGGAACCCTGTTTTGGTTGGAATTTGTGTGTCGGAAACTTATTCTCCAAACTGAGATGTTAATATATAGTTAGGATCCATAAGGATGGGAGCCCCCCGCCCCATGGCATAATAAGAGGAAGAGAGATGCTAACACTTTTGCTCTGAATCATGGTGTGATGTCCAATGCTATGTTATTATGCAGAGAAAAGGCACTGAGCAGATGACAAGCTAATGCCAACATCATGCTCTGGGATATCCCAGCCTCCAGAACCTTGAGCCAACTAGACACCTATTTCCCTTTGGAGCACATGGGAGGCATTTTTTCTTGCATAGCTTAAAGTTTGGCTTCTAGAATGCTTGATAACCATGGTCTCTGGGCAGTTAAAAATGTTATAATTATTTCAAAGATAGCTCCCTCAAACCTTGGATTTTTGACTGTACATTTGAAAAATGTTTTCTTAATACTTGCATTTGGTTTCTTGTTCAGTGCACAGTGGACTCCACATGAGGATTATTTTCTGAGGGTCAGGCTGTAGCTCAGAATGGAAAACTAGATCATATTGTCCAAGAGCAGTAGATCTAGAACTAGAAAGAGAAGGGGACTGGAAGGAATCATGATTGGTCTTTGGTACCTAATCCGGAAGTTGAAGTTGGCTTTTTGTATTGATATCTAATACCAGCTTTTTTGTTTGTTCGTTTTTTTGATGTGGGAAACATGGCCATTTTTTTGGTATGTTCAAAAGTCTTCTCTATGACACCCTTAAGTGAGGTTTGGGAAGATGCTAGGCTTGGTGGTGTGCATCTATAATCCCAGCTACTCAGGTGGCTGAAGCAGGAGGATTATTAATGTAAGACCAGCTGGGACACTTAAGAAAACCTTGTCTTAAAACAAAAATGGCTGGGGATGAAGCTCAGGGATAAAGCACTTGTCTAGTCTGTGAAGGGCCTGGGTTAAATCCCAAGAACCACATTTAAAAAATGGTAGGAGCTACAATATGTGTTTGATCGACACATAGGGGTCTCTGGATTAAAGAGTCAGGCTGATCATGGATGTTTTGGAGGCTCCATAGTGGGGGACATTTAGGATCTGAGCCCCCTCTACTGTAGGGTTAGCTATAGTTATAGGGGAAGATCTTGGAGGTTTGGGGCAGAGCATCCTTTCTGTGTCCCCTTACTTAAGATATCAACCTCAGTCCTATTACTGGTAGGTGTCCTGATTTATCATCTTTAGAGAACAATCAAAATATTTCCTCCCATTGGATATGAACTGCTGAATTCCTGACATTGCATCTTTGCTGAAAAATTGGCCAAGGATTGTCCTGACGAAGCAATGAAAAGTACGCAGTGGTGTTGGAGAAGAAAACAGGGTGTGTGGGGGAATCAAAAAGGGATTATGAAAGAAGGTTAGTCTGAGGCTCAGAAAACAAGTAGGTAAGGAGCATGCAAGAGGAAGTATCAAGAGTGGGAAATAGTTACCAATGTCAGGAGCCAGCTGCCCAAATATAAGGAACCCTAGCTGGCTCTGGGTAACTCTTGCCCTTCTTGGGTCTCAGTTTACCTCAAATGTACATGGAAAGTGTGGCACTGGGAAAATATGAAGATAGATTTCCAAAAAGACTCTGTACCCACAAAAATCCTAAAGATACAAAGCCCTGTTTATAATGAGACACTGAGCCTCATGGGCCTGTCAGCCAGGTCCTGGGAAATTTGTTCTGTGCACACTCTAGGATCATATTCATTCTTGAGTTAGTAGTTTATAATCCACAAAAGAAAAATGCCTCATTGAACACACTATGTTTTAACATGTGAATTTTTAAATCTATACATCCCCCCTCTTTTAAATTAGCAGTATGCTTTTCAAAACAAAGTGTTCAGTTGCATAAGAATAATTATTTCTCATCTTTATAAATATGGAATGAGATAATGGCAAAATGTGCACACCCGCAGCTCCTCTCTGCACACATGCGCACATACACACATGCACACACAGATGTGGTTAGTGCTTATAACCTGGTCAGGTTGGAACAAAAGCAACACACATCTCCCTGTCACCAGGCAGACACCCAGGGCTGTGCCTGCCCATCAGCCCCAATAGCAGCAATTACACAGTCCATGGGTGTGATGAGCTGCAAACTAAACATTTGTAAAAAGGCTGTAATTAATGCAATTAGCTATTTACACGATAGCCCATAATGAATCCAAAGGCATCGTTATTGACTATTGAGTAAATAATCTGACATTAAAAAGTCAATGATCTGCAAATGAAAAATTCTCTCTTTTTTTTTTAAAGGAGGAAAGATGAAGGAAAGAAATTAAGGAAAAGAAGAAAGCAAGCAAAAAACTTAGCAAAGATGTCATTGCATAATAGTCCATTATGCCTCCAATTGAGCCGTCATGAACTATCAAAGAAATAATTGCACAATAGACCATAATGGCTTAATCGTGTCAACATCTTTACATTTACATATTTTTTTAATCAATGGAAATTAAGTACAAAAATGGGTCTTTTGGTTTCCATCCTGATTTTACCTTTGCGATTGGGGGTGGGGTGAAGGACTGCGTTCCCTCTGCCACCTTCAGGGGAGGCTGGACGCCCTGCAAGTTTCCCGGAGGATCTGATGGTTTGTCTGTGGATGCTGCAAGGGCATTGGCAGGGCAACTAGCCAGGGCAAGAAGACACAACACGGTGCTCTGCTGGCCACTGTAACAGGAGCCAGAAGGGGCGAACTTTGGTGTCGCCTCAGGATCTGGCATGTACTTGACCTCTGACTTCTGCGGAAACACAGGTTCTCTCTTTCTCCGCCCAACTCCCCCGGTGCGTGCCTTTCTAGTCCTAGACACTTACCATGCATGACAAAGGCCCCAGAACCACAGTTCTTCTCTCCAAAGGGAGAAGTCACCCTTTAAGTAGCTTGACCCTTCAGCCATTCACAGTGGCAGTGGCCCCACTTTGACTTTGTCACAGCTCTTTCTGCTTGGGGTTTGTCCATGCAGTGTGGTAAAAAGAATATAGTGTCGGTTTAAATTTTTTAAAAATTGTATTACAGAAAAAGACACATTGTCCTTAATCCCCCTCAAAGTACTTTCCTTCATTTTGAACACACTTAGCCCATCGTTTTTGCCACGTTCTGAAGCAGTTCTGGAAGTCCACTTTTGTGAATGTCTTTAGTTGCACACTTGTGGCTGCCTCAATGTCTTGATTTAATTCAAAATATTTACCTTTCATGGCCATTTTGATTTGAGGGAAGAGCCAGAAGTCAGATAGTGCCAGATCAGGTGAAAAGGATGAGGACACACCGTAATGTTTGTATAAGCCCGCCTGCCTTTCCTTTGGATGGTGGATGGCAGCAGCATTCGTTGTATTTTTGATCACATCCTATAAAGACATTCATGGAAAAGGACTTTCAGAACTGCTCAGAAAATTTCAAAAAATGATGGGATGATTTATGTTTAAAGGGAAAGGGACCTTCTGAGGGGGATTAGTGGCAATGTATCTTTTACTGTAACAAATTTTTAAAGTTTAAACATTCATATTTTTTGATCACTCCTATAGCTTGATGACCTGGTGGAGTTAAACCAGTAGAACCAACAGGCCCTTCCCTTCTTCCTTTTCCTCCTGTCTGCAGCCCATTCAGGGAGCAGGATTGGGTGGTCTTAGTTTTGTAGATCACCCAACCCTTTGGGACTTCCTTGAAAAGCCTTTATTTTAGGTAGGTTATCTTAGATCTGTCTCTATCTCTCTGTACATCTATCTTAGGATCAGTTACTGCTATGGATTGCGTGTGGTTTGTCCCCCCTCAGTTCATGTATTAGAAGCTTGGTCCCCAGTGTGGTATTATTAAAAGGCAATAGTCCTATTTATTTCTGATTTTGAAAATAATTTATTTCACTTTGTTGAATTTAATATTCAAAACAAAGAATTAGAAATATAATAATGTTGACTTGTGGTCTATTTGGGGCCTTTGCTTATTTTTAAAGCAAAGTACAAACATACAATGGAGCTTCCATATCTATAGGTTCTGTATTCCCCAGTATAATCAACTATGAGTCAAAAATATTTTTAAAATTTGAATCTGTATTGAACACTTTTTTCCCTGTCATTGCTCCCTAAAAATATAGTGCAGTAACTATTTCCATTGCATTTTTGTTGTATTATTATAAGTAATCTAGAGATTATTTAAAGCATATAGAAGGATGCGTGTGTTATGGAAATATTATGCCATTTAATATCAGGGATTTTAGCATCCATTGATTTGGGTATCTGTGGGGTTTCTGGAACTCTACCCCCACACACTGAAGAATGATTGTATACGCTCACACACACACACACACACGCACGAATAATTTAAAAGTATGGTGTTTACACAGAAAGACAGAAGAAAAGGGGCCCTCCAGGCCTTTGGAGAGAAAGGCCCATGTCCCCTGGTGCCTGTTCAGATTTCTAGGATGTGATGTGACATTGGGCAGGAGATACCACCAAAGCTGGCGGCAGCTGTCTTGGAACACTGAAAGAGGCTGAGGGGAACCAAGTGATTGTCTCTTAGTTTAGCCCACAGAAGGAATAATATTAGCTAGAGTCTGCAGAAAGCTTTACACTTACAAAATACCCGAACATCCTTTCATTCCAGTAGCTCTTTGTGACAAAACTCATTAGCAACAATAAGAGTAATAACAGCCATTATTTCCTTAGTCCCCATGTGCTGGGCTGACCCTGTGCAGTTTATGCCCAGTTCATTCATTCACCGCCATCACCAGCACCTAAAACACTGCCAACAACAGTTCAGTGCAAGTAATTCTGGAATGACTGAGTGAATGGATACACCTTGAGATCCAAATCCTCATTTTACAGACAGGGAACCATGCCCAGAGATGTATATTAACATGCTCAGAGCTGAACAGCAAATCAGTGGCAGAGCTAGACACTGAAATCAGATTTCACTTTCTCTAAGCCTGGACCACGTTCTTCCTTTTACAAAGGAAGCCACAGATTCAGAGAACTTTTCAGGCCCAGGGCTGCTCTGGACGCAGTTGTGTTAGTTCTATATGTGTTCATGTCTATTGTGGGGCCAGGAGATGAGCAGTCTGTGCATCTCATCTCTTCCACAGCCTCCCTCCCGGGAAGCTGTCCTTGTCTTCGTTCTTGGGTCCAGAGACCAAAACAGATGAGATGCAAGTCCTGGTTTGGAGGGATGGTAACTAGTGGGCTGCCTCATGCTTGGAGCTGCCCCCTGCTGTTGAGGAACCTAAATAGTCCTGAATCCTTCACCTGCTCTTTAGAGACCTTTCTGATTTTTCAAGTGCCTTTTCTCCTATGAGTTGGCACACGTCGTCAGCCTCTGTGCTAGGTCAACATGGCATCTTGATCTTGGTGATTCTGCTTCACTGCAAATGTTTGGCAGGGGTTTGAGGGCCTAAGGCTGTGGATGTGACAAAGGCAGAGTGTTGCTTTCACAAACATGAAGGGGACAGTGGCCTTTACCTCCCTCTATAATATAGCTAGAGCCAGGGCTGGTGTGTCACTTGCTCCTGGAACAGTGGGACTGAAGCCAGGTAGGACACTGCTCTGAGTGGGACCCAGCATTTGTGCACAGGCCCAGGGACCTATGGTACATTGTGTGATGCCACATAGATTCCTGTTCAAGCATCCAAGATGGTGGAGGATGAGCGGTATTAACTCAGGCATGGGCGTTTCTGAAGAGGACTATGAGTTTTTGTACTTTTCTGTGTTGCAGTACCCTTCAGGAGGGGATTATCACTACCATCTCCCACCAGTGTGATGGCTTTCAAGCATTGTTGCCTGTTCTGTTGATTAAACAAAATGAAGCTGATTGCAGCAATTGGCTCAGAGTGGACAGGAGTAGGTATTGCTACCAGCACACTAAGAAGCCATTTATCAAAGTTTTATCTGATCCGAAGCTCTGGATTTATCAGTCACTGCTTATATATAAATGGCATCAAGCTGAGCCCTGTTTGAGTGTGTCGGAAGCCTGTTTTGCTGCTCTATGGAACTATACCCTGTGGGAACAGGGCCTTGATCATGGCTGGTGAATACACTTGGGCAGGGAGGTGTATATAGGTTTTGCTCCTCTAAAATAAGAACATGTAGTTATTTTTTGGGAGGTGCCCTGAATATGAGGACTAAAGAGACACCCTGCTCAGGGAAGTAGGCCTTGACTTTCTGACCAGAGAGATAAAGCACAAAGGGCAACTGGAAGTCCTGGGAATTATAAATGGACCTTATATTAGTCAGTTTTCCTGTTGCTAGACACAATACCTGATATCCATAACTTAGAAGAGGAGAGGTTTAATTAGGCACATGTTTTAAGGGGATTCAGTCTATGGTCAGCTGCTCCAAGGCAAGAACATCATGGTGGAAGGGCATGGTGGGGCAAAGCTGGTTACTTCAAGCAGCTGAGAAGCAGAGCAGGGGAGCAGTGCCAGAGAGGAAAGGACCAGATATAGTACCAAGGTCATGCCTCTGTGACCCACTCAGATACCCCCAGAGGTGTGTTCCACCAGTCTCCCGTGTGGCTCCCAAGCTAATCCAGTGGACACAATCAAGCTTAATCTTCATATATTGGTGGTAGCAAGGCTCTCAGGGAAGGAATGGGTGTACGTTCTGAGTTCTGTGTTTATTCACAACAAGTAATGGCAGAGGCTGCCTCAATCCTCTGAAAGAGCAGTAACAAGAAAGTCCTGCTCATTAGAGTTTTGCAAGATTTCAAACTCAGTAGACAGATTTACAGGCTTACATAGATAAACAAGTCCTCCATGTAGAAAGACACTGCAAAGAATGAGTGGCAAAAGGCAAGTGGAGAGTAGAAGAAAATATTGGCAGCTTGTATATTGTATAGAACCCTTTATATATAATATAAAATTGAGGTTTGGTCTCTCCTTTGCAACCCCTCTGAAAAAACAGGAAAGACTATATCTAAAAACATAGAGATGGGGAAATAGTAGATGAAATAGAAGCAACAGAATTTTTAGAAGGTACACAACAATTGGTTTACTAGTTAAATACTTGGGATGCTCAAGGATGCCCATTGCTAAGGTGCTGAGAGGCTAAGCTGAGAGGACACTAATTTATCCCACAGAATACCCCAATAGCTCAAGAATTGGATGAATCTTCTTAAGAAGTAGTTAGATCTGATTCCTCCCCACTCTATGGAGCTAGAAGGCATTCTTAGGGAAATAACCCAGAATGTAGAGCAAAAAGACAAAGATGGAAAACAGGAGACAGAGGCTAAAAAAATATTAGAGGACTTCTTTAGGATATTAAAAATCTGAATAATAAAGAAAAGACAGTAGAGAAAACGAAAGGAAGGAGGTCATCAAGGAACTAGTTCAAGATACCATCCCATGATTGCTGTGTACCAGTTTTCATATTGAATAAGCAGCTCAATGAATGAGCACCAATTTGCACTTAAATACATTATTGTGAAACTCATGAATAATGAAAACTAAACTACTGCATACACATGTGTATGTGAGAGGGATCACATGTTTGGAGGGGTAGGGGGATGGAATGGCTTCCATCTTTTCACCAACACTAGAAGCTAGAAGTCAAGGTAGCAGTGCCATTAAAATTATGAAATAAAATGATGTCCATCTTGAAATTCTCTACCAAAATTATCATTCACGTATAAAGAATGAATAAAGACATTTTCAGACATATAAGCTCTGAACTCATTTACCTCCTACATATTAGACAGTTACAGGAAGATAAATTCCATCAAAATGAAGGAAGAACCAAGAAAGGGGCAGACCATCACTTCACCTGTCTGGCTTCCTTCATCCTTTCCCCATTCTTCCTTTCCTCTCTCCTTCCCTCCGCCCTCTCCACACCCTTCTCTCCCCCTCCTTCCCTCTCTTCCTCCATTCCTCTTTTGCGTTTACTGATGCCCACTAAGTGCCAGGCATTGGATACAGAATGGTGCATGGGAAAGATAAGGTCACAGTCCACATGAGGCTCAACTTCTAATAACATGGATGCTGTCCGTGCTATCTCCTCACCTGGAGATGTTCAGAGGAGAATGCTGAGGCCAGAGGTCAAGGATGTGATAGAACTAGAATTCTAACCCATAGTTTCCAACCCCTCACTCCTGTGGGTGGCCTTCAACTGGCCACTGCTGGTGCATGCCAACTTTTATGTCCCTGCAAATCATTTCATAGTATTGTTAAATTAGGCTTCGAACTGCCAGAGAGCAGCAGTTGGATGCTATCTTCTTGTGTCTCTTGGAGTGATTAGCATTGATTATTATATAGATTGTTGGTCAAGAGATCTCTCTTCTACCTGGTACCAAACAAGACCTTATTAGGCTTTAATTCCATCTGTATAGAAGACCCCAAGAACTCCACCAAAATTCTTCTAGACTTAATAACCAACCCTGGCATTCACACACTGAGGGGAAAAGGACAGAAAGGGGATAGTTTAGCCATGAGTAGGACAGCATCTGCTGTGGGCCAGAAATCAGGCATGGCCTGGACTGCCGGAAGGAGGGAGGCACAGTGCCAGGGCTTCAGTGGCTCACTGTCTAACTTGGGAGGAGTCCCATAAACATCTTACTGAGAGGCATGCAGTAGAGGGCACAAAGGGCTGGAAGAACACAAGTGGAAGGCTGCAGACTTGAGTAGTTTCCCCAAAAGGTGCTTCTGAGCCAGGGCCCAAAGGAAAGAGAAGGAGTGCTTCTCAAACATTAGATACACAAGCACCCAAGAAGGGTGTGAGTGCATGAGCTGTATGGGGAAATGGTGTGTCTTAGACTGTACTTACGGTGGAGGCTTCACGCAAATGGCTGAATGCCAGCAAGGCCCCATGGTTATTGAGAGCAGCAAGACCACTGTGGGAACTGGGCAATGTCTGGACTGCACTCTGTAGGGAGTTCATGGGCACTGACAAGATCCAAGTATGCTGTGGAATGCTCACTCTGGGCACAGAAGAGATAGGTTGAGATTGTACCAGTGGGTGAGAAATGGGTTAGGTACCCATTCATTCAAAGGCATTTGCAGGAAGGGTAGAGTACAGAGGAGGGGGTACTTCACAGGGGACTGACTGTTGTTGATGAGGAAGAATCAAAAGAGAGCCTGAAGTCCACTTGGTAGTGATGCTAGGATGAGCAACTGAATGTGAGGCTTTGAGATTCTAGAGAGGTCTGGGTCATTATATTTTTGAGACTCACCAGGGTGTGGATGTCCTGGAAACTGTGGGCATGACTGAGACCAAGTGGGGAAAAGGAACACCCTGAAACAAGAATAGAAACACGTGTGACAATAGCATTAAGAACCTAAGAAGGAGGAGCCACCTAAAGAAGATGATGAGATAGAGGGAGAGAGGAACATCTCAGAAGTCAGGGTAGCAGAAATCTATTAGGTAGAGAAGACAAAAACTTGTGATGAAACCTACATGCTACAGATTGATCCCTTCTTAAGAATATTCTGTTGTGTTCTGTGCTGTGCTCCTCCTTGTAAAATGTGTAGATCTTATTAACTATCCTCTCAGTATCCCCAAAAATCCATGTCCTTGAGTATCTCTAGGTATCTGAAGTGGAAGTCTGTGTCCTTGAGTATCCAAAGTGGATTTCTCTTTATTGAAAATTGAGGGTGTGCTACTTAATCAGAAAAAGACAGCAGTCCTTGAGGAAATGGAAAAGCTTGGCTGATCTCAGAGTCATCAGGAACAGAGCAGATGAGAGTCTTGCTGGCTCTCAAGGAGGAAATCTACTTTTGGGTGCCTCATCCTTTGTTGAAAAGAATTAATCTGTAAATAGTTTATTTAAGGTTGGAAATGCTGCCAGCAACCCTTTGAAAACAGATACAACATCTTTAAGAGATTGCAAAGGTAAATCTTATTGTCTGGGGAAATGACTTCTGCACAGTTATTTCTTTTATTGTGCTGTGAATGTGATGGCATTACTCAGTTTAATAAATCCTACTGTATCTCTCAGTCCATGTAGCCTGATATAAATATCTCTGGTTGTGTCACATTACCACCTTTGTACAGCTATACTGGGCCCTGATGACTGGGGTCTGATAAATGCAAAACCTCATTTGGTTTGTGAGTGATTGAGCACTAACACTGTTTAGATTTCTTAATATACTTGTATTAGCATGAATAAGTAATGAGCATGCCAGGCTTTTTTGAATATTTGATTGTATCTTTGTAATGGATTTGTGTCTCTCTCTTTGTGCTAATGTCATTGTAACTTTGTTGGTGTCATAACTCCAAGCCACAGCAGTTGATTTTTATCACCCCATCTTGAGTCAATCACCCTCTCCTTGTCAAACCATGGCATGCTGTGCCTTTCTTTCTCTCACAATTCTGTATATTGTTTTGTTTTATTTGGTGGTGGTGCTGGGGATCAAACTCAGGGCCTTCTCACTGAGCTACATGGCCAGCTAAGTTGCCCAGGCTGGGCTATATCCTCCCAAAACACTGGGATGATAGACATGCACCATCACACTTGGCTCTACATATTGTTTTTGGAGGGCAAGTGTTGGTAGGTACCCTATCTCTAGAAAATGTCTTTTCTGCTTTTGAAGAGCAGATATTAGATTTCCAAAGGAGCCAAGGACAGAAAGTTGGCAATGAATTCATGCAGACCTGCAAATCTGAGTCATATCCAGACTCTTTCCTATAGCAATGCCCCATCAGCCTGTTGATTCTTGAAAGATCATTGGGGCTACCAGTTTTTAAGCAGCTTCTACAAGCTGGAGATCTAGAGGCAAAGAGGACGCTTTGCCTACAATCTGGAAAGTACCTACAACATTAACAAAAACTTTCTTCTTTAAGGAGAGCTTTCTTGCCTGTTGGGAATACAGTACAAAAAACATCCTTAGGTACAGTGGCCAGATATATTTTCCTTGTAGGATTTACTCTCTTATGGAAGATTGATTAATTTCTCAGACATTTTAGTAGTTGATGTCTGGGTTTAAACTCCTAGCAAGCCAGTTCACAGGTTACAAGCCTAAATCCATATGAAAATGTGGCTTCCAGGAGTACTGGGTCCCTGGGTGCCCACCAGTGCCATGGGCTCACATGGCAGAGTTGCACAAAAACATTAGCTTGGGTTTGGAAAGAACCACGAGTGCATTTAAAGTATAGGAACCTGTTTGCATTTCCATTGCCTGCTAAGTCATTAGCTAAGTAGGAGCTGTGGTTTAATTTGAATCCATTAGTGATGATATGGATATAAAAATATGTGTGGAGTTTTCTGTCTTTCATTTCATAGCACAAATCTGGGCAGAGCTGGTACTTTCATGAAATGACAACTGTAACACATGCTGAGGATCTTGGATACATAAATAATTATTATAACAGTGATAATTATGGTAAATCTGATTTGATTTTCTAAGTGTATACTAATGTTTTTGATTTTTAGTATTTGAATTAAAATAATAAAATTAGTTTGGGCTTTAATTTTTTTTTTACAATTACCCTTCTTACCCAACTCTTGTGTCCTCCACTTGGGTCTCTCCACAGGTCTCTTTGTTTTTGATCATTTAGTGCTAGAGTTTATATTGGAAGGTCCCTTAAAGGCCCATGGATAAAAGGCTTAGCCCCCATTAGGGCACCATTGGGAGGTGATGAAAACTTTGAGGAGAAGCCTAAAGGGAGCCTTACTGGTATTGTGGGTGTGCCTTTTAGGAGGATATTGGAACTCTAGCCTCTTCTTTCCACTCTCTTTTTGCTTAAAACCAGAAGACGAACAGTTTTGCTATACCATGTGATCCTGCCATGGCGCACTGTGTCCTGCCACCAGAGTTTTAAAAGCAGTGGAGCCAACTGGCCCTGGTGGAGACTTTCAAAACTGTGAGCCAAACAAACCTTTCTTCTTTATAAATGGATTGTCTTAGGTGCTTGTTTCAGTGATGGAAAACTAACAGAGCTTATTCTAAGCCTCTTCTATGTGCCATTGGCCTCTGTTTTCCTATCTTATCTTTGCTGCTCAGGCCTCAGCAGTCTGGATTTTGTGTCCAGTACTGCTCAGTTTCATTTTATAAAGGTGTCTTGAACAATAGCTTGCTGAGTCTCAGCATTTTCTCTGCTCTTTCTCATCTGTCCAACCAGCACACTGATGTCTGTGGATCAGTCTTTAACTAGAAACACCCCAAGTACCCTTCAGAATCCACTTTCTCCTTCTCTTCCCTTCCTGTCTCTGATCTCTAGGAATGTGACCTGTAGCTCTTTTTCTCATTTGATGCACAGCCTTTGGATATTTTTACCTGTTGTTTTTAACTGAATTGTGAACCTCTTTCCCCACTCAGATGTCCAAGCCTTAACTCCAGCATTACAGGACTTGACTATTTGCAGACAAGGCCTTTAGAGAGGTGAGTCAATTAAAATGAAGCTTTAGAATGAGCCCTAATGCAACCTGACTCTTTTCCTCATAAGAAGAAGAAATTAAGATGCACAGCGAGATCACAGGGATGCAGGTGCACAGAGGGAAGACCCTGGGGGACACAGTGAGGATGTGGTCACCTGCCAGCTAAGGAGAGAGGGCTCAGAAGAGGCAACTGTGCTGACTCCTTGCTCCTGAACTTCCAGCCTCCACAGCTATGAGGAATACATTTCTGTTGTTTAAGCCTCTAGTCTCGTATTTCATTCTGGTTGCCCAAGCAGCCTTCTGAGCTTTCAGGCTTTGAAAGGTACATGAAGCGCAAGTGTCTCTCTGACCTGAGAATCTGCCAGGCTATTTGACATCTGGGATGTGAAGGTGAGTGAAATTTTTTATTCCATTTCAAGACAGGTGAATCTGAGTATGCCGCGGAGCAGAAGGAACAAATAGGATGGAGGAAATTGGAGCTTCTGGGGTGAGGGAAGTATTTGGAGATTTGGATAAAGAGAGAGAAAAGGGGTGAAGGTCAGGTAAGAAATTTAGGTGATATAATGTAGAAACATCTCTTTAGGTTATGATCTTCTGCTTGGACTGAGTCTGGTAGAAGATGGTGAGAACATATAAGTGTATCTGAAATTTTCCCAAGTCTTCTCTTTATAGCCCAAATCCTGGCATTGTGGTACACCAGTACAGGTCTAGGCAATAGATGAGATCATTGTGGGAAGGTGAAAGACATTAAGCCTGATCTCTCTGCTCTCTCCAGGACTTAGGATGGGGGCCATGGGAGGACAGGGATAATGTGTGTGGTCACTTTGTGGCTCTGGCTAGGGAATTCACCAGATCCAGCTGGAAAAAGGGTTCAAATGCAGGTTCCAACATAGCTGTTCAGGAAAATGGAGCCATATCTGAGATTTTGTGAAATGCTCTGTGGCCTAAGCTGAGACTGGAGGCAGAAATTGGGTGGGAGTGCCTTGTGGTTAAGAAAACACTGCTAACTCTGGTACCAAGATAGGGCCCTAAGGGAATCTCTGAATGACAGTTAACCAGCTTTCATGTCCCTGCTGAATGAAAGGAGTTAATAGGACCATGACCCAGGCAGGGACCTAGCCATTGGAGGTCCAGGGAGAGTGAATAAGTAGATTGGACAGGAGGAAGGGTAGAGGGGAACAGTAATGGGATTTGAGTGTGAGAAGAGACCAACAATCTGAAAACTCAGGAGTGAACTTATAGGATGATAAAGTCCAATGAGAAAATCTACACAGGGTGACAAGGAACTTTCTCTGAGGAGAAGCTCCAGGGAAAGAACATCCAAAGACCGGGGATTGGCAAGACCACTCACCTTAAGGCCCTCTTGTTCCCAGGAAATCAAGGCGAGGAGAAGCCTTAGGTCATATAGGTCTGTAGACCCCAGACACTGTGGGTTGGAGCCCGAATGCTCTTCTACAAAAAGTGGCCAGGCCTGAAATCCATCCCTTAGTTCTCCTTCAGAGCACATGGTAAATTTTTCTAGTAAAGGATTCGAGGATTTTTTGAAGTGGATTGGATACTATACATGCACTTTTCATTTAAAATAACTTCATAATGACGTGGCACAAGACCCATATCCCGCTGTCATCATTTTTCCTTCTGCCTTGACTAGGAATACCTTTCCTGCTATTTTCATTTTTATCATATAAACCAATGAGTCACCTTGACCCATGGTGTCACCTTGTTCTCATTTTCTGGATAGTCGTTTCCTCTGGAGAAGCTGTATACAGGACACACACACACACACACACACACACACACGCACGCACACATACACACACAGAGCCAGGTTCATTCCGACTTCCTCTGTTCCACTGATATTGGGACTGCCCCCATATGTCACATGATAATGGGGGAAAATGTGTTTTAAAAATGTACCATTTGTGTGTCTTCTTTCGTACTACCTCTCAGCCGAGTTGAATGCCTGTAGCAAGCCAACTGCTCTGTAGATTTCATCCTAATTATTAAACACTGAATGTGAAAAGCTAAGCATATAGAAGGAAGAGTTATCCTCTAGTTTATGTAAAGTCAGCAGTGAAAATAAAAACTGTGACATCTACGTAGATGTTTATTTGCTTTACCTTATAGTCATGCCGCACTGCTTTGTCTCCTGTGCCAAAGATTTTTTTTATTCCAAGCAATGACAATGGATTATTTCTGTAAGCAAGTGCTCTATCCATTATTAAATTGATTATTCAAATCTCATTTAAAAAAGAAGCCAGATGGCAATTTTCCATTATTTGTTGCTACTGACAACCACCAACCCTAAACTGAAAGATTTTCCTTTTTTTCCTCTTCTACTGGCTGAAGCGGCTGCTGCATTTCCATGCAGACCAAAGGTAGATCTCCTATTGGAAACAAATAGCCAATTACCAAACAAGATTGTCATTATTGATTATTTTAGAATCATCTTTGCATTGACAGAGCTGTTGTTCTTTTGATGATTCCATAATTAACTTATCTATATTCAGGCACAATAACTTTGTTCCCTGTAGTCATTCGGATGTGAGCATTATTGTTGTTATTTAGTTGTCATGACAGCAAGAAACACGTTTTTACATGTCCAGCATCCTGGTTATTTTAAGACCCTAATAAGTATGCCTTGCTAATGAATCAGAATAATGGTAGTCCTGTAAAATAATGATTTTTTAAATTCTATGGGAGGTTTAAAATCTAAATGCAAGATAATTGCTTACACTTGTGATAATCATGAAATACGTTTCTTTTGGTAGAGGCACTCATGCACAGTCACATACATGACCTCATCTTCTTTATGAGAACACATTTGTATTTTTGCGTTTTGCTCTATGGTATTGGGATTTCCATAGTGTATATTTTACAATGGGCATTTGTCAGTGATCTCACAGCTGTGGCTCTGCTTAGCATGTTTTTGTTCTTCCAAACCTACTATGGAAATTCATCTTCAAATTCTTTACATTTAGCTATATTTCACACCTTTTGGGGGGGGTTAATTCATCTCTTTAGATGTCTTCTGCATTTATGCAAATGGATTAATTTTAGTAATTAAAGAATATCATTCTTCTAATTATCTGGATTCTTGCATTTCAACATGTTTTCTCTTTCATGATTCCAACATTGCTTGATGTTTTGAATTCTGCTGATCTTGCCAGGAGAAAAGACATTCCAGTTATATAAAAGAAACTCACTTGCCTTTTCTGTGAAATATGCAGATATAAAAGTCTCAGAAATGTCCTCAGGAAGGTAAAACTGTGTCCTCCTCATGTTCAAGAGGATTTTTGCAACTTTACAATTTCTTGGCCCATGGGCTACATTCAAATTTTGGACAAAGAATTAAACTTCTTCTGCTTTACTTATATTGGGATTGTTTACTCTTTAGAGAATGTGTTGTTGTCAGGAGAGGGTCAAGGTGGAAGGGATGGGCTTCTATAGTTTTATCTCAAAAGTCCTCCAAGTCCCATGTGATAAAGGCTTCATGCTAAGTTTGGAGACATTGGGAGGTGGTGGAACCTTTAAGAAGTGAGACCTAGAAAGAGGTCTTCCAGTTCCCGTTAAGGGAGCTGTGGTACCCTTTACTCTTCCTCTGCCTCATTGGCCTTTTATGGCCATGAGGCAAGCAATTTACTCTACTCTCTGCTCCCTGCCAGGATGTGCTCCTTGACCATGGGCCCAAAAGCAGCAGAGCCAACTGACCATGGACTGAAACCTCCAAAGCTGTGAGTCATAATAAGTCTTTTCTCTGTATGTGTTGACTATCTCAGATATTTGTGATAGTAATGGAAAACTGACACATACGTGGGCTGACTCCTTCTCCTAGTGATTTCTGGAGAGCACTCCCATAATTTAACAACTAATACCAACGCCATACTGAACACATCCGGTGACTACTCCTTACCCCCTCAAAAGTGAAGTAGCTCTTTAGACTCAAGAAGCATTTCCCAGCAGAAAAACAGTTTCTGTATTGTTATCCACAAATATATGTTGGTTCTGCAATTTAAAATATGTATTCTAGTATTTGTAAGAAACCAGATATTAACATATAAATCCTGTAATGGTAAAAATGTGGAAGCATACATGTTAAGTTTCTAATCAAACACTGCAAAAATGCATTAATCAGT
The DNA here is from genome assembly GCF_000247695.1 of Heterocephalus glaber. The sequence continues at coordinate 6,783,101 of NW_004624794.1, read as the reverse complement.
ATTTCATAGTTCATTACAGTCTGACTAATTTTGAAATCCCTCATGTAAATTGATTAAATGTCTTCTGAAGGCAGATAAATGGGCTTTTGTTTTAAGCAACCTTTACTAAGAAAACCATAATTCTCTGTGACTCAATTATTGCACATTTGTGACTAGTGCTCTTGTAGCTAGCTCTATATCTCGAATTCTCCTGTTTACAGCTGGAACTATCAGTCAATTGTAACATACCCTATGGGCCTAAGTATTTAATGAGTATCTACTTTGTGCTCAAGATAGTGTGTAAAGCAGAAACCATGAGACATGATGATCTTCTCCCATCCAGAGAAGGATGACTCATATATATGAACAACTAAAAGTTAAAATATATATATTTAATCAAGGCTGGACTGTGAAGCACAGGCTATAAGATTACTTTCTAAAAATATAAACTAACTCTGACAGCTTTAACAAAAATGCAGGGTGATTACATATTGGAAGGATTCTGGAGTTGTCTTCACATTAAATCATGGAGAGGCAGGAAAATCTAGAACCAGAGACTCAATATTCTAAAATCTCTCTGTTTTGACCTTCATTTCTTTTCCTGAGCATCGTCATCACAAGTCTGGCACCTTGTCCCAGGTCATTCTGAGATACCTTCCCAGAGGAAAGATTTCTTGCTGCTCCAGTTAGAAATTCCTTAGAGATGACTCTGACTGGTGCATCTGGGCACTTGAATCAATCACTGTGACTTCCCAGAAGGACTTCTGATTGGTTATGTGAACCAATCACTGTGGCCTCCGGAAGGAATCTTATTGGTTCAGCTGGCTAGTTTAGGCCAGTCATCCATGGCCTCTGTAAATGATTGTGATTGGGTGAATCATTTTCCTACCTCTCAGACTACAAGGTACTGAGTGAGAATAGGGATAGGTAAGTCTGGGCCTTATGCCAACTTCTTGGATCTTAAGGACAGCAGTGGAAGTAAGATTTGTTTCATGCAGAGGTGAACTCAGTCATGTAATAAGGGGATGATAAGCTGTGGCTCCCAAGAGGAGATGGAGATTTAACTGGCTTGTGAGGTATGAATAGGACAGGGACGGGGAGGGGATTGGAACATGCATAGAGGTGATCTGAGGATACTTAGAGAGGGAGTGATGGGGTGATGTGAGCCAGGAGGACACCAGGGGATGCAGATGACGACTGCATGATGCTAAATATGGCAGGACATGGAAGCCTGTAAGAAAGCTTGTTCTTCAGTGGCCAGAAAATAGAGAAATAGTGGATTCTTCAGAGCAGAGGAGCAGAAAGGTGACCTAGGCCATGGTGGATTGATGGAGTTGAGGTCTAAGAGGTTCATTTCTCTGAAAGCTGGTGCTATGAGCTGGGTAAAGTGAATGGAGATGGTCTAAGACTGAGAGTAGAAGTAGAAAAGATAGCAAATCCAATGGCCTCCTTGCAGGAAGAGATAGCAGAGCTAGGGAAGAGCAGTGGAAGGTGATGATAAACTTGCGATCTTTGAAGAACGGAATGTTTGAAAAAGATTAGTGATCCACAATAATAAATAATAATTATATAATCATAACTTGTACATACTGTGTATTTTCATGTGCCAGGAATTGTTCAAAGTTTTTCATGCATTAACTCATTGACATCACTTAATGCTCTCTCAGATGGGTAACATTACCATCCTCATTTTCCAGATAACAAACTGGGGCACAGAGAAGCTAAGTAAGAAGTTTATGATCCCTTAGGTGCTGTGGGGTGGAACTGACCTTTGAACTCAGCAATCTGACCCCAAAGTGTACTCAGAATGCATTGAGTTGTTGACAGATTGAGCTTCCAGTACTGGCCCATTGAACTCATAGGGTCCAGGCCAATAAGAGAGCAATTGGAAGGAATTGAGGAAAACATATGAGAGGAATTAATACAACTTGTTGGGATTGAGAGATGAAATGTTAAAGGAGATTCCAAGTCCCAGGCCCAGAATGCTGCAAAAGGCTACTCTGCTTCATCAACACTGAACCAAAAGAGTGGCTTCATTCAGATGGAAGACCTTGTTTAAATTTTGTTTTTTGATGAAAGAAAGACTAAGGAGTGCTTCTCATAGGGAACCTGAATCCCTAGATAAGTTGGTTCAATAATTTCATGTGGAGCCAGGAATGCCGGTGGGAGCCCATCGTCCCAGCACTTGGGAGCCTGAGGTGGGAGAATTCGAGCACTGCGGTTCCAGACCAGCCTGGGCAACATATGGAAACCTCATCCCAAAACAAATAAATTCAAGTAGTAACATAGCCTGGTTTGGTAATGTTTTCATCTTACAAACTCAGTGTCCCTAATCAGAAAATCCAAAATCTAAAATATCTCCACATCCAGAACTTTTTGAGTGCCCATATGATGCTGCAAGTGGAAAATCCCACACTTGATCCTGTGTAATGGATTACAGTCAAAATGCAGATACACTAAGGACGTTGTTTAAAAGTACCTTCAGGCTGTATATATAAAGTATATATGAAACATAAGTGAATTTCATATTTAGACTTATTCCCGATGTCCAAGATCGCTCATAGTGCAAATATTCTAAAATCTGAAACAATAACCCAAATCTGCAACACTTCCACTTCTAGGTATTTTGGATAAGGGATGCTTAACCTGCAGTGTGTATCAGAAGATGTATAACTAGCAAATGGAACTTGGGAATTTAGAGTTGATTGTTTCTTAGGTTGTGGTTTACGGTTTTTTAAGGTTAGACAAAAAATTTTAAAAGTTAATTTCAGAACAGATGGTATGCAGACAAAACAAAAATTGCCAAGAAGTAGTGAGAATGATAGTTTTGATAAATGCTGGGTGAAGGTCAGATTCTCCCTGTCCTGAGCCCAGAAAAGAGTACTATAATTAGACTCAACTTCCTGCCTGACCACAATCCCTCTCTCTCGTAGCAGGTGCCCTCTCACCTTTCCCAAACATATTAATGAAGCCCCTCTTATGTCAATTTTCAATCTTTTCCTTCCTCCTTTCTACCTTCATGCCTTCTTTATTTTGGGGGATAGATGGGAGGGAGGGTTGGAGAGCCTGGGGATTGAACCCAGGGCCTTTACAGTAGCCTCCATCTTCAGCCCTGTTAGTTTTTTATTTTGATACAGAGTCTTGCTCAGTTGCTATGTCACCCAAGCTGAGCTCGGATTGAGATCCTTCTGTCTCAGCCTCCCAGAGTACTGGGATTAGAGGCATGAACCATCACAACTGGCTCGTGCCTTCATCCTCCTTGCTTTATATTAGAATCCTTCCCATGTTTTATTAGCTTGTTTCAAGAGTAGCAAATACAGATGTCTATGAGGGCTATTTAGGTAATGTAAATAAGTAATTAAGATCAGGGAGTGGAGAGGGCTCTGGAGAACTTGAGAGGGAGGTGCCTCTTATAAAGGCAGTCAATTAGGGCAATACTGGCTCATCAGAGAAAAGGCAAAGTCAGGCTGGATTTGGTTTCCAAGCTGCTGTTTACCACACTCTTCATATGTTCATGGGACACATGGTTAGCGTTAGACACAGAGACAGATAAAATTTGCCCTGGAAAGCCTTTGCCAGTGAAGTGGGAAAATAGTGTGTGCCTGTTATATAGACTTGTTCTCTCATGCTGTGGAGGCCTGGGGTGGTCAAGCTTGAGCCTCTTACATGAAGCCTTCTGTGATTGACAATCTTTCCTTCTTCCTTGGAGCTGATTTCTCTCTCTCTGCATGCCCCACCAATTTCTTATGGAGAGCTCTCTGCGAAGGGACAGCTTTTGAGCTGCTGGTGGAGACTCCCAGGGGAGCCTCCAGCTACCACACCACCATGAGACAGAGAAGAAGGATCACTAGCTTTTCAAATCAAGTCAGCCCTATGTCCTTGCAGATTACAGCAGATAGCTATGACTGCTCCTCCCTGGGGCCTGGGTGGAGTCTCCTGCTGGTCTTCCCATCCAGCCACACCTTCAGCTGTGTCCACCTGTTCTAACAAATGAAATGGCTGGCGACTCTTCTCTGATGTCTTGTCTTCCCTTGGCCTGGGCTTGGTTCCCATAGGCAGGCTGGTCCCACCCAGTGATTTAATTCATGCACCTGCGCACTTGTCCGGGTGTTGGAGATGGGTTCTTAGACTTTCAGTATGCAAGACTGCCAGCCAAGGGGTGGAAGCAGTATCTCCCTGGGGTCGACAGTGAAGAGAGCAATAATAGATGTCTGTTCAAAGTGTGCTGCTGTCATGCCAGGAGGGGTCGACACACTTGAAAAGGGAAAACGGGGCTGTGGGGGTCACAAAAGTCCTCCTAGAAGAGGTCTTTCTAGCCTGAGCTTTACAGGGGCTAACAACACTCTTGCAGAGAGCATTCTGAGCAGAGAAACACCCGTGACCCCATAACCCAGGCCAAAGTTCCAGGTTCTCCTGTTGTGCCTAATTTATTATAAAATGCCTGTGGGACATATACATATAATGCAAGTCTAACTATGAAATACAGTCTTAAGCATTCTCTACAGCGTGCCTTCCTTAAAAAGGTACCTCTTTTCCAAGACAGTCTAACAGTAGATCTTCAGAGGCCCTCAAGAATTTTACATGGTTCTGCTAAAGTCAGATTTTACAATTAAAAAAAAAAAGGTAAACTACTACTTCTTACATTGACTCATTTTGTGTTTGAGTTTTTTCTACTTTGGCTAAAATTATTGAAGTTTTGATGTCTTTTTTATTGTTATCTTGAGCGATCTCTTTAGTGTTGGTCATGAAACTGAAATAATGCATGTGGCTTGAAATGATTTTTGCTCTTTTCACCTGGATTGACTGATGCAGGGGGAGCCATCTCTGCAAGGGGTAAGGGGAAGGGACCATGTTTCTTTCAACAAATCACAATGTATCCTGGCTGGAGAATCTGCCCGCAAAATGACCTCTGATTATTTCTTTATTTTTGTTTCTCTTTAGTAGATAAAGCTCTATGTGGGGAACAGAGTGTCCCAAGTTTTCTTTCTTTCTTTCTTTCTTTCTTTCTTTCTTTCTTTCTTTCTTTCTTTCTTTCTTTCTTTCTTTCTTTCTTTCTTTCTTTTTTTCTTTCTTTCTTTCCTTTTTTTTAAGGTTTTCAGTCTGATGTCTTCCATGCCAAGTTCTGAGTCCATGGAAAAATTGATCCAATCCTTCAAGCGTCATTAATAAAATCATGATTTAAATTCTGTCTCCTAGGAAGTAAATGATGGAGAAACCATAGGTATGTAGTTAAGACCTTTTATCCTTTTGTCTGAAAGATGCTACTTATATCTGAATAATTAGATTATCATCATTATTGGATGAAGGAATAAGATGCAAAAGTGAAGGTTCTGTTTTTAATGATGCTGTGAATTTGTTTACCTGGATCCTGCCCCAGTGAGCAATGAGTAAGCCCTGGAATGGATGCCTTCCACATTTGAAATATTAATGGATCTCAGGTGCCAAGTTACTTTCTCTGTGTGGCTAACATTTCCCTTATCCTGCCATCTAAGGGAAGCTTTCATGCCATGCTTTAATGCCAAAAGCATCTTCCGGGAGAAATGGTAACCTCAGCAGAAATGAGGACTCTCAGGTTGTGTTTCATGTATTGACAAATCAATACCTTGGATCTGTCAGCTTTCACTCTCACTTGACTCAACATTGAGCTTTAGCCCCACAGAGGCCATGTTCATTTCTGGTCATCTCTCTGGCCTTAGTTCATAAAGGAGACTTTGGACTAATTAGTGCTAAGTACTTACTTCCAGGCATGCCTTTATGAAGCTTGTAGTCCTATCTGTACATAAAAATCAAACAGCAGTGGGGAGCGCGGAAGACTGAGTGGCAAGGCCCATCTTTGTCCCTCTCGGGTGAGGTGAGGAACTGAGTACAAGAAGGGACAAGGGACAGTGTTCTGAGAGTGTGGGAGATATGATAGTTGTCATTGGTTCTGGGGAGGAGCAACATGCCCCAGCTTTCTCAGCCTGGGTAAATGAAAGCCTTTTCATCAAACATCTTGTCTAACATTCATCTTCTTTCATTGGGATTTCAGACCAGTCTAAAGGATGTAAGTATTATTTGTGGGCTTGTGATGAGGTTGAAAGTGAACATAGTAGACCCTCTTTATCTTTAGTTTCAATTTCCATGGCTTTAGTTACCCAGCTGCAGTCTGAAAATCTCAAACGGAGAGTTCCAGTAATAAGCATAAATTTTAAACTGTGTACTGTTCTGCATAGTGTGATGAAATCTTACGTCATCCTGCTTAGTATCCAGCATCGGACACAAATCACCCCTTTGTCCAGTGTATCTACACTGTATGTGCTACCCTCCCATTAGTCACTGGTTGGTTATGAGATTGAATGTTGAGTTATCTTAGAGCTTATGTTCAAGTTATCCTTAAATAAGAGCCTGAGGCTAAGTCACAAAGCCTATATCATTCACTTTACCCATCTTATTACATGGACATTGCATCATCTCACATCATCATAAGATGGATGTTGTTTAATAGATATTATGTATGATATTTTGGGGGAAAGAGAAATCAAGCAAACATAATTTTTATTATAGTATGTTGTTATTGATTACTAGTTATCGTCAGTCTCCTGTTGTGCCTAATTTGTTTATTAAACTTCATCATAGATATGAATATGTAGGACTAAACAGTACACATAGAGTTTAGTACTTTCCATGGTTTAGGCACCCACTGGGGATCTTGGAACAGATGTCCCATTCATAAGAGGAGACTACTTTACTGAGCAGGTGGAGCATTTCTGCTTCCTCTGCTGATGTAAGATTTTGTGATTACCTCACAAATTGCAAATGGAGATAGTCTTGGGTACAGAAGTATGGTGAGTGTAACTTGGGAAGATCATGTCTCAAAATGAAAAATAAAGAAAGAGTTGGGATGTAGCTCAATGTGAAAGTCCTGGGTTCAATCCCAGGTATTGGGGAAAAAAATAAATAATTTTAAATGATTCTTTCTCCTGGGGGACATTTGTTGATGTCTGGAGACACTTTTAGTTGTCATAGTGAGAGAAAGCGCTGTACTAGAGTCCAGTGGATGTCGCAAAGCATAGTATACTACACGGAACAGCTCATGACAAGAGTTACCCTATCCCAGAACCTCCATAGTGCCGAGGATGAGAAAGCCTGGGCTCCATGCTTTGTCCACAGAACCTGAACCATGAAAGACAGTGAAACCCAGAAAGAGAAAGAATTGTTTCCTTGTGATCACTTGTGCCCACATAAAACATTGTCTCCTATAGTTGTTTCTGTGCTCTTTCCCTGATGCTTTGAGAAAAACACAACAGTTCCTGCCACCCTTCTTCCTACCCATTCCCTGTAGCCCGTAGCCACTTCAAAAATATTTGCACTGGCTTGGGCTCTGCAGCCACTGCTTATTAACAATTTCTCCTTGGCATGTGCTACTGGCTCTGCATTATTGGCTTGGATCAGAGCAAGTCCTCGGTGAGGAGGGCCACATCCTGTCAGGTGCCCGCTCCTCCAAGGAGCTAATCTCCATTTTTGCTGCCTACACAGAGGCCTAACTAGGTGAAAGGGAACTAAGTGCTTGAAGATCACCCAACAGGGCTAAAGGCACTGAAGGAGCAGTTATGATGTATCAGGAAAATAAATACCCTTTTCTGAAACTGTCTAAAGCTTTATTTATAGAAGGGGCCCAAATGACTTGGAATGAATCTGCTTAAGAAGCTCTTAGCTCTCTGGCAATCCTCACAGAATAGAGTGAAATGCTTTACAGTTATTTCCTCTGCCTTAATGATGTTGTGAGCAATGCCAACATATCCCACCGCAGCAGGTGGGAGGACAAGTGTGGAGCTTTGTTTTCTTGTAGGAGATGAAAAGGCAGATACCCTAGGTTTTCTCAGGCATGTGACATCTTCCCAGCCTTGGGCTGCAGCTGGTTGGGCTATGGGAGAGGTGGGTGCTTCTCTTTGTGAGCTTTTCAACATCTCCTAGAAGACGGTGTACAGACTCCAGACCAAGGGCTGGATTGGTAACTCATGCTTAAAACTGTGACTGAACCCAGGCACAGTGGGACAGGCCTGTCATCCCAGCACTCTGGGAAGCTGAGGCAGGAGGACCTCAAGTTCCAGTCCATCCTTAGCAAACTTAGTGAGACCCTATCTCAAAATGAAAAGAAAAGAGGGCTGGGGATGTAGTTCAGTGCCAGGGCCCTGGGTTCAATCTCTAGTACACGGAACAAAACAAAACAAAATCTGATCTGTTATTGAGTTGATCACAAACTTTATGAGACTTTATACCAAAAATCCTGATTTCTGACTTCAATTTGTTTTTTGTTTTGGTAAAAGAGAAAAATTAACAATAATTACCCCCTTTACCTTCTCTCCTGGCCACTGTCCTCACCAAGTCTCTGAGTCTCCTGCTGAGCCTGTGCAAAAGTCCAGGTCTGAGGTTTGTGTCCTAACATGCACATGGGTCACTTTTCCAGAATGTTAAGAAACAACGACAACAAAAGCAAGACCAAAAGGGAGGGATCTTGTGATTCTAGAGCTAGGCTAGAAGGTGACGCTTTGAGTGTTCATGAGCATCTTTGCACTAACCCCTTAACGTCAGGGCAGGGAGGGGAGCTGGGGTTTGAGGCTCTGTCGCTCAGGAGAGGAAGAGGCAAAGAGAGGGTACAGGTACAGATGGGCCTCGCTCTCATGGAAAGGGACACTGGACCCGATTGGAGGGTACTTTGGGAAGGGAAAAGGGTATGGCCTCAAAACCAGTGTGTTGTGTTGCCAAGGTCACAGAGGTCTGGAGTCGCTTGCCCATCTGCATGTGTGATTTCATGAGGGACAGAGAGGGGAAGGAGAGTTGGTGCTGGGAACCAAGTGGCTTGTCAGACTTCTTCACGGAGTCCTCGACCCTTATCTTTCCTGCATCTCCCCTTCACAACTCAACCCACTGTGAGGTCTTTCTGGTGATAAACCCCACCCTGAAGCTACTTAGGAGCTATTAGCCACAAGTCAACTTATTAATATACAAAACACAATCATGTTGAAGATTCCAATGATTTTAGGAGTTGTATGTCAGGAAACTGAGATGAAAAACAAATATGTATTCCCCAATATCACATGTGGCCTTTCTGACTGTTTTCTTGGCTTGAGCAAGGGCTCAAGCTCCTGTATTTCATGTTTCCCAGGAATTGCTCAAAACCCTAGAGAGGTAATTCCTGTGTGGTGGCTTTACCTGCCCAGGAATAATCAGTACTCTAGAGTCTGGTGGCTGCAGGGGGCTGCAGTAGGGAGGGAAGAATGGAGGAAAGACACAGACTGAATTATCTGTGGAGGTTCTGAAGTCCCAGATCCCCTGATGACCTCCACATGGGTCATTTGGGGCTGAGATCTCAGCCCTCTTCACTGGGTCTCCCAGACCCCTGCTTCCAGCTCAATATGGGCGATGAGCAGAAAAAAACAAACTCAATTTCTCCTCTATCCTCAACAATCAACACAGAGGACTTCTGCGACAAATGTGTGGCAGTCTCTCCCTCCATATCAGGCAAACAGTTTATTCTGCAGGGGACACAAGCTGGGTGTCCTCTAATTGCATTCAATTCTGGTGCTACTTTCCAAGAATAGCATCCAGTTCCACTTGTTGAGGGCTTGTTCCCAAACTCTCCCTTCCCCACTTCCAATGCCATTTACAAGACTCAGTCTGTGGCCTGTGCTTCTGACTGATTGGGTATAAATTGGGATTCCCATCACCCCTCCTCAGGGGCTGATTGATTTGCTGTAGTGGCTCAGGAAACTCAAGGAAAAAGAGAAATAGAAAGAAGTAGAAAAAAGACAGATAAAGAGATGGATATGCAAGGCTTAGGGAGCTTCTGTGTCTTCTCTGGGTGAGTGCTCTACTCTACAGGAGCCTCCGTGGGTTCAGCTATCTAGGAACTCCTGAGCCTTGTCCTTTTGAGTTTTTATAGAGGCTTCCTCACATAGCCATGAGTGATTAAATAATGTTGATCAACTTAACCTTTGGCTGGTCTTGCCTTCCTGGAGGTTGAGGGTGGAAACAAAGTCCCAACTCTAATTCCTACCTGGTCTTTCTAGTGGTCACCCCTATTCTGCAGCTACCTATGGGGCTGCCAGTCAAGGATTGACTTATTAACACACAAAAACACAGTCATGTTGAAAATTCCAAGAGTTCTAGAAGGTGCATGCCAGGAAAGAGAGATGGAAACCAAATGCATGTTTCATAATATCACAAGTGAACTTTCTGATTCTTTTCTTGGGTTGAGCAAGGACTCAGGCTCCTATATTTTATGTGGCTCAGGAAGTGGTCAAAAGCCATGGTCCCTGAAAAGATGATTCCTATACCTGTCCAAGAATAAGCAATGGAATGTCAGCAACAGCCAACTGAGAGGTTCTCACCAATATAAACACAATCCCAGTCTTAATGTGCTATAAAAATCACATATGCATTTCAAGCTTAGTTGTATTTCTTCATTTAAGCATCACTCTTATTGACTGAGAAACTTGATGCCTTTCTTTTATGTGTGGCAGTAGGGATCAAACCCAGGGACTTTGCAATGAACTATAGCTTCGGTCTTTATTTTTTATTTACTATTATCATTTTTTTTGAGTCAGAGTCCTGGTAATTTGTCCAGGTGAGACTTGAACTTGTGATCCCCCCACCTCAGCTTCCCTCAGTGCTAGAATTACAGCTTCTGGGTGCCGTTTGAATGCAGCCCCCAGGATCTCCCTGGGGAGCTTGACTAGTTCACTAGCAGGTGCTTGAGGACAGCATGTCTGCCTCCTCCTTCTGCTGCCTTTTGTGGTTAGAAATGGTCTCCCTCTCACATGACTGCTTTCTGTTTTGCTTTTTGTTGTTGTTATTGTTGTTGTTGTTTTTAACCACTTCATATAGAGGAAGCTTCAGGGAGAGTCAAGGGAGGTGGCCCTTGGAATCGGCATGGGCTGACAGAGGGGGACCTGGTGCCCCTGATGGTTTGTGGCATAGCCTGGGTGGTGTGTCTGCATACCAAGGAGAGAAAGGCCTTGCATGAGTGGGGGGTCAGGCAGGTGATGGTCAAAGAGAGGCCCGTGCACCCAGGGAATCTGTTCATTCCAGTGGGAAAATTCAGAGCCCCCAAAGCGGTGGCAGTCAATACCTCCAATATAGGAACAGGCCTATACTGGGGGTCACTTGTGTTTGAGTCTATGGGGAATATGTGCACAATTCCAGAAACTATTTTTGACTGGGAGAAAATAAATTGCATGTTATAGGATTTGAACAGATTAAAAACATTAAAAAAAATGTTCAACTTCTGCTTCTATTGTGTTTTGACTTTATTGCTGGTGATTTCTCCTTTGACTCACTAACAGGGATGCATTTTTTTCCCTTGGTACTGCCATTACCTCTTCCTGCTACTTTCCAGGTCACTAATTTTTCTGCTTAGAGTTCATTCTGTTTAGACCGATATGCTGTCTCTTTTAATGAGGTTATTTCTGGGTTATTAGCCTTCCTGTGATATGATACCTTATGGGGAGGATCTAATTGATGTAAATCAAACACAGCTTGGAGAAAAAAAAAATCAAAGTCATCCTTTAGCTATTTGGTGGATCTCAAAGCATCTCAGGATTTCAGTATTTAAAACTACTTTTTCAATGAGAGGTTACATGTAGCTAATAACACAAATAAATCCTTTCTTATTCGTAAATTAGCAGGTTCAAAGAAGTGGAAATTGAAGGAAAGCATTGGCATTTTGGTTTGCTGAATAAGCTTCAGACAGAAATTAGGCTGAAAAGTATCGAGTGGGAGGGGTTTAATTGTACAGTTCAATAACCATACCAACATATTTTTATTAAGGCATTCTTACATAAGCCATTAAGCTTTAGGTTAATTTTTACAGATATTTTCTGGCTGTACTTATGGAATAGGGATAAAATGAAGCAAAGGGAAGATTTTTCCTCTAGAACTTTCGTTGGTCTCACCCAGTTCCATCTCTGGAGAAGGATTTTTGTGGCTCTCTGGTCGTCAGAGGGGATTGTTATGTTCGCATTAGTGAGAGGAGGTTGCTTTTTTCCCATTTTGCTCCTGGACATTAGCTCTATCACAGGAGATTCTGACATGCTGGCATATTATTTTTATCTGGAAAGAAAGAAAATATGGTTTACTCTCTTTTTTCCTTAAGGTCTTACTCATTCATTATGTCCTATGCCTGTCTCAGAGAGAAATTGCTCTATGTCTGGAGTGGGAAAGCAGCCCCAAGCTCTCCAGAGGGGTGCTTGGGAGAAGATATCTGCACAGGGTAGGGTCTCTTGGAGGCAGGGGTGAAGGGTGGGTGGCACTGGGAGGGTGGGTAGGGGTTACTCTCGAGGGCGCAGCCACTCTGGGCAGTCTTGGTGCCAAAGAATGTGTGGGAGATAGGGACCAGGGAACTGGGGCTAAGTGCCAATTTGGTTCCTTAATATCCATGTGATACTAAAGTAGAATCTCACCTGGTTAATGAAAGTACCCCAAACTCAAAGTGAACCAATGTCACCATCTCAGCTTTCCTGAGCTACACGCATTGCTCTTGCTTTGGGAAAAGTATGAGTTCTGATCAAAAAATATGGTGGATGTTTAAATAAATACAATTTTATTATGGTAAATGATATGTTGGCATTAATCCCCCCTCAAAATGTTCTCTCTCATTTCAAATACACTGATCCCATCAATATTGGCATTTTATGAAGCAGTAGTTCTGAAGTCCCCTTTCATGAAAATCTTTTCATGGCTTCCCCAATGTCCTGGATTGATTCAATGCATTTATGGGATTTTTTGTTTAATAAAAATATTGTGGTGCATCCTCATCCCCCTTATCCACTGGATCTGGTACTATGCAACTTCTCTCTCTTCCCCAAAGTTAAAATGATCATGAAAGGTAAATGTCTTAAATCAGTTTAGGATATCAAACCAGCCATGACAGAGCAACGAAAGACACTCAGAAAAGAGGACTTCCAGAACTGCTTCACGGAGTGGCAAGCACAATGGGATAAGTGTGTTTAAAAAGTATTTTAAGGGTATTAATGGCGATGTGTCTTTTAGTCTCTCTATATTTTTATATTAAACATTCACCATAGTTTTTGACCACACATGTTTGTATACTATGTCCTGCATAGGTTTGTGTGCTTCAGTAACGTAAGACTTTCTGAGGTTCATGCTGCATTTGATGGCACTGATGTTAGGCATGGATTGTAGAAGGAGCTAAGACCCTGGGACAAAATAAGCATTGTATTGCAACAATAAGGTGAGAAATATGGGCTAAATACTTTAATAGATAGTCTTCCAAAATTCTTTCATTTTCTCTGAATGAAGCTGGAATATAGTGTCAGTGTTCACTGAGGTGACAGGTGCTATGTGATGAACAGTGTCAGGTTTCCTACTTTTGTCTCAGATCCCAAATTTATTGATTATTTCCAAAATAAAGTTAATTTCCCCAGCCCGGAAAGAGATCCTGACTATTGGATGTAGGTTGCCAGTGCTAGCAATATAGTAATAAGCCATTACAGTGGAATCGTCAGGGAGACTCATCCATATGAAATGTGGGCATCAGGGGATTTGAGTGGTCTCAGGCCACAGGGAAGCATTCTGCGGAGTAAGACAGTTAAACTGGAGCCTACAACTTAAACATTCAGGGTTGGATGAACAAAGATAATAAGAAAAGTATTGCATGGCAAAGGAACAGCATGTACTGAGACTCTGATGGCAGGAAAGAGGGGAGAATTCATAGGACTGCAGAGGAGCCCAGTGTTGACCAAAGACAGATCAAGGCAGGTGAGCCTGGCTGAGGCTAGAGAACTGAGCGGGGAGGCAGACAAGTGGTATGTTAAGTCTAGGGGTTTCCGCATGAGGCAATTTAATACCATTATAGGTACACACTCCAGAGGGAATATAAACATGATGTACTACAGTCATAGTAAAAAAATAAATAAATTAAAAAATCCAGTGATATTGAAGCCAGTCAAAAATATAAAAGTTTACCAATTGTCCTGAACATCTCCTAGTCTCCTACCTGAGTCTCTTCTGCTTGCCCTCACCTGGCTTCTTGTTGAGTTCAGAGCACCATGGGGAAACTGGAGGGACTGAACAGATTGAGGCAGGACTGAAGCTCCTGGCTCCCTCCCTTGGCATGTTCTCAGCTCCTGGTGTCAGGAACTTTCCCCAGCCACTCTCCCTTCCACCCAGTCAATGTGTAAAAACCCCTGCTCTCCCTGTGTTCTCCAGACACCTTGACCTCACCTTTGTAACCAGCTCCTCAGTTTCCCCAATCATACATGTGAGCTGTTTCATGCCAGAACCCACGACCAGGTCTAAGAAATAAAATGACCAGAACATTTATGTACCTCTCCTTGGTTAAACTCTGTTCTCAGTCATCAAAAGTAGCCACTGTTCTCAATGGATTCCCATTCCATCTTTCCAGTCTAGTGCATTGGGATCAACTTGCAATTTTTAGTAACTACCATTTTTTTCTTTTGCCTAATGGGTTTCTCTGGCACCAGAAGCTACTTCGCCACCATGTGGCAGACTAGAAGTGGTGAGAAATTAATATCTCCCTTCCAGTCCCAAAGACAGATGGAGTTAGCATATAAATACCCTGACTCCTTGCCCCCTTGGATGAGATATCCTGAAATGTAAAGTATCCCTGCCGTTTCAGCTCCAATTACCCATGATGGTAGTGGCTTAGTAACACATCACTTGTTGGCTGCCTTTCCTTCCTTCTAACTTACTCTCTCTCCTTTAAGTGTTTCCTGGAAGCAATTTTCAAATAACTATCTGCACATAAGTCCTTATCTCACATTCTGTTTTGAGAAAACTATGATAATATGTTTGTGTCTCCAAGCAAATACAACATTTTGCTTACTTCTGGATTTTATTTAATCACACTGAAATTTTCTGTAACTGGCATCTTCTCTACGCTGTTTTTTAGATAACACCCGTAATGGTATCAGTTTGCACAATTCATTCCTTTTCACTCCAGCGTAGTATTTCATGGCATGACTAATCATTTCCCTTTTATAATTCTATATGCATTTTGGTTGTTATTACAAGCAATATTTTAGAACATTATCACATTTACATCATTATAATCATTTGTAAAAGTTTTTGGGCCAAAGACCCAAGAGCAGAATTGTTAGGTTATATAGCATGTATATTTTCAAATTTAATTATTCTTCTAAGTGGTGTGTTTTATATTTTCCATCAGTCTATTCTGGTTCCTATTGCTTGCAGTTGATATTGTCAGACTTTCTGACAGCTTACTATTTAAAGGAGATGCTTGGTGTGTTACTATAATTTCAATTGCATCTCTCTAACAAGAAAGAGATAGAGCATCTTTTCATATGTTTATGGGTCATTTTTTGTCAATGGCTGGTTTATAGTTTTTCTATGGTACCAATTAATGTCTCTTTTTGAATTTTAAAAATCATTTAAATATTCTGGATATCATTATTTGTTGGTCATACATAAGTTACAATTAATTCATTCCATTATGTGGTTTGTTTATTCACTTTATGTGGTTTATTTATTCATTTTTTGGTAATTTCTTTTGAATAAACAGAAGCATTGAAAAAAATTTATGCATGGAGAGGTGGTGTGGTGTGAGGTGTACAGGCTTTCCTAGTGTTCTATGAAGGACAGGTGGGGAAGTGGCTTAGGCAAAATGGATAAAAGGAAATCTTTTGGGAACTACTGGCTACACACCAAGTCTGGGAAAGTAGTTAAATTATTAATGCTTTGAACTTGAGAGAAGGCAATGAAAACAGAGAAAAGCTAGTACTACTCAAGAGATATTTTGGAAAGAAATTTGGATTTAGAGTAGATAAGAAAGAAATCGGTGTCAAAAATAACTTAAAATTCATGTTCTAGCCAAATTGGAGTAACAAAGACTGGAAATACTTTCCTGCCTAAAAAAAAATGGACAAACTATATGTTTAAAAAATGACATTAGGCAATAACATACAATGATTCTAACAATGGAAAAGAAATGACAAGAGAGAAGTTCCAGGAGGAATGAAGAGAAAACATGGGCAAATGTACAATTTAATCTGAGATTTTAAGTCACTTCTCTCATTAATTGATAAAGGAAGTTAGGGAATTAACATTTATAGAACGTTCCAGCCAATGACAACAGAATGGACAGCTCTTGAAAAGTACGCATGGAACTTTACCAAGATCAAATGTATTCTGAGCTACAAAGATTATCTATAAAAATGTGCAGAATTCAGTTCATGTTAACTATGTATTCTATAACTACAGTGAAGGGAAATTTGAAGTCAGTAACAGAAATATTGGAGGAAAATCCGTAAATATTTGGAAAACAAACAGCACACTTATAAACAACCTATTTGTCAAAAAAAATACAAATTGAAATTTGAAAGTATTTGGAACTGCATGAAGTAAAAACACACTGTATTAATGATTGTATTTTGAAGGAAATTTATAGCACTAAATATCTATATAAAAAAACCCAAAGATTACCAAGCAATGATCTCAGCTTCCAGCTTAAGAAGTTTGAAAAAGAGGAATAAATGAAACTAAAAGTAAGTAGAAAAAATAAAATACTATAAATCAGAGTGGAAACCAGCAAACTAAAAAATGAGGAGTGGGGATGGCTGATGAAACCAAAAAGTGGTTCTTTGAGCAAGTGAATAAAATCAGAAAATTTCACAGGAAGTGTAACTTACCGGTAGAGTGCTTGCTTAGTGTGCACAGGGCTCTGAGTTCAATCCTCAGTACTGGAAAAAAGTCAGAAAGTATCTGGCTACATTGAGTTTGACAAAAAAGAGAAGACAGGGCTGGGAATTTAGCTCAGTGGTTTCGCTGTCTGCTGTGCAAGCGCAAGGGCCGGAGTTTGATCCCCGGCACCAAAAAAAAAAAAAAAAAAAAAAAAAAAAGAGAGAGAGAGAGAAGATAACAATTACCAGTAAGGGAATGAGAATGGACACACTGTATCCTTCTTACTGATACTGAGCATAATGAAAGAATAAATTACTTTGACAATAAATTCAACTAAAGTGAATCAGAAAAATTCTCCGAAGACACAACCAGTCAAAGATTACTCAAGAAGAATTAGATAACTCGAGAAGCCCTGTATCTAGTAGAGAAACTGAAATTTTAATTAATAACTTCCCCATGAAGAAAATTCTATGTCCATCTAGCTCAGTTGGTGTGTTTTACCAAGCCTTTAAGGAAGAAATAATACCAACTGTAAGAGGAGAAAACACCTCCCAAGTCATCATCTAAGACCAGAAAAACCCTGACACTAAAAATCAGACATAGGAAGCATAAAAAAATTAGTTTAATATTCCTTGTGAATGTAGATGGAAAAAATTCTTAAACTTTATTATAGCAAGTCAAAGTCAACAAATCAAACAATTAATATGTCATAAAAATAGAGTTGGAAGATTTCTATAGAGAAGCAGAGGAATTTATGAAGGAATTTTTGTAGTGTGAGAATTAATTGTGTCCGAATGCTTGATAGAAAGGAATCAGCACCTACAAAAGCAATAATGGATTGCACAATCTTTTCTAGATAAGTTTATCAACTCTGATGGTTGTGTAGAGTTGATAAACAAATCTAGAAAATCCTCTATTGCTATTCCCTGGAGTTTCCTTTTGTTGGAAAGATGGGACATGGGATATTATTATTATAATTATTATTATTAACAGAATGTTCAGCAGGTGATTCACATAGGCAGCCATAGTTAAGAACCATTTGTCCTAGAACAGTGATAGCAAATCTTTTAGATATCAGGTGCCCAAACTGCTTGTGGTGCAGCTACTCTTTTTTGAGCATGTGCATGGCCCCTATGTGGACTGTTATCTGATGCTCTGCAGCAGGGATGGTGCTGAGGTGACTTGTCATGCATGCCGAAAGATAGGATCCTGTGTGTCCACTGAGGCCTATGTGCCACAGGTTTGCCACCACTGTCTTAGAAGATATGAAGAGCTGGGATTCCCAAGAATAGTTGAAGCAGTTAGTCCATAGGTGCATGGAGAACTGCTCACTGCAATAGAATAGAAAGAGGGAAGAGGAGAACAGTGCCGTAAGTTACAAAAAGAATGCACAGGAATAAGACTGAAGGAGTTATCGATGGTTATACAGTGGCAGAGTTGGGACAGGTGGCCAGATACCCTGATTCCTATCATACCAGAACATTGCATGTCTGATGGGATCTATCCTCTCTAACTCAGTCAGACAGAGCTGGGTTTGGAGTAATTCAGGAAAGAAGCAGCTAGAAGAATGCTTGTCATTCTTTGAGAATTCTCCCTTTGGCAAAGCCTTTTGTCCTTGACCCTAATTTATTTTAGTGCAGCAAGGACTGATGGATAAAAACTTCCTAAAAGACAAATTTGGGTTATAAGTATTGTTTTAGTCCAATTTCTACTACTATAATGAAATACTCAAGGATTGGTACTTACAAAGATGAGGTCTATTTAGCTCCAAATTTTGGAGACACAAAGTCCAAACAGCATTGCATAGATTCTAAGGGGCCCATGGCTGCATCAACTCATGGTCAACACATCATGGTAAGAGCATGGAGGGAGACATCACATGGTGAGATAGGAAGTCAAATAGTAATTCAGAGGAGGGGCCAGTAATGACTTCCTACTAAGTCCCACCTCTTAAAGACCCACCACCTCTCAACATGGACAAACTGGAGACCAGGCCTCCAACACATGAGCACACGCAAACCTTATCCAAGTCATAACAATAGGAGAAAGGTATCTGGGAGAACATGATAATTTTTTCTTATCATTATCTCATAATGATTTTTACATGAAGCTAATAATTTGTATTCCACTAACTTAGAGTGATGGGATTTCTGGGTCTAATAAGATAGGCTGAAGGATGTTAACTGCGTGTTTGTTTTTTGAGAATAAGGGATGAATATTTCACTGAAATTTCAAACACAAATTCAGAACATCATCAAAGCATTTTGTTTTTCCTCCTTAACAATTTAGAAACTGACTTCCCAAGTCTTTGAGAGTTATTAATTAGCATGATTAGAAAGCTTATTTTGAAGACATTCAAACCTTGGTGTTACTGATCAAGCCAAATGGGATTTTTAAGGTTCCTGAGAATTTTCCATGTGTTTTCATAACCAGGATGGGAAAGGGGGTTGGGGAATTTTGCAAGCTTCAACTTACAGGCTGCAGCCTCATGGTGAGTTTCTTGGGACATTTATAACTATCCATGTAGGGATGTCTGCTCAGGAGCCATGGAACTTGAGATTCCAGAGAGAATTTTGACTGGGCTTGGGGATAAGATGGAAGGGACCTTTGCTGACTAAATAGAGTGCACTTTCTATTTCAAGTGTATGAACCAGTTAGCACTTAAAGCCAGGAAAATATCAAAACCTAATGAAAACAAACTTCCAAAGTAGGGAAGTGTTTAAACTACTCAGAAAGATGTGTTTTAACTGTTTTATCTGCCTGACTATAAAAGAGAGATGGTTGGTTCTTTTGTCCACCCGGAATCTATGTTCAGTAATAAATTTGGGCAAGATTCCATCCTGTTTTTAAAATCTGTTCTTTCTACAGTGTGGATGGTGCAATGTATGTATGGTGCAGGGGGCTGTGGTCGGAGGAAAAGTGCATGTAGAATTATGTTGGATTGTAGTTTGCCAACTCATTCTTTTGGCACCTGCAAAATGCCAGGACTGGAGGTTGGGGTTCATTTTTGAGAACTGCAACTAATGAGAGATAAGGTTATCCATCAAGATTTTAAAAATTGTATTGGAATATAATTAACATGCTGCAAAATGTATAGATATTAAATTAAACATATAGGTAGATTGATTTTGAAAAATATGCACACAGATTGACCCACATTCATATCACAATACACAACATTTCCACATTAGAGAAAGCTGTTCACTGCCCTTCCCAGTAAATTCTCGCTCCCTTCTTCCCAAAAGCAAACATAGTTCTAATTTCTATCATCATAGATTTGTTTTGTCTCTCTTAGGTTTTCATGTAAATGGAATCATACAGCATGCATTATTTTGCCTGTATTTTTGTTGAGGGTAATAATTTTCAGTTTCTTCTCTAATGTTTCATGCATTATGTTTTATTCTATTATTGCTGAAAATCACACCATTGTACAAAAATACCATAATTCTTAAAATTTATTCTACTATTGATGGATAGTTGGTCTGTTTTCCTTTTCAGTATTTTTTGTTGCTATTACCATTATTGTGCAAGAATCTTTTTGTTGATATTCAACTTATTTTTTCTTAGATAAATATCAAGGAGTGGATCAGTAGATCATGGGGTAGGTATATGTGTGTTTTACAAGAAACCACTGAAATGGTTTCTTACTGTACCATTTTACTGTACCATTTTGCTCTACCACCATCTGTGTATGGGAGCTGCAGATGACTATATTCTCGACAACATTTTGCTTAGTCATTCCTTTTATCTCTAGACATTTTAAGGTTTGTAGTCATTTCCCAAGGTTAGAACATTCCTGATAATTAATGGCGTTACACAGTTTTGCATGTTCTTTGTTAAGTGTGTGTTTAATATTTTGGACCATTATCTTGTGTCATTTGTCATCTAATTGAGTTATAAGAATTTTATATATTCTAAATGCAAGTTATTTGATATATTTCCTAGTTTTTGGTTCTCTCATCAATTTATTTATCATTGTCTTCATTTATCAATATCTTTATCAATGGCAATATATTTATTTACCAATGCCCTATACATTTATTTTTCAATATCAACTTATTATTCAATTTTAAAATCAATATCAAAAATTTATCAATATTGTTTAATTTTAGTGAAGGTCAATTTATTTATTCTTCTTTATATAATGTTTCTGGATTTTCTGTAAGAAATCTTTTCTTCCCTTGTGGTCATAAAGATATTCTTCTAGGAGCTTTATTTTGACACTTAGGTTTAAGTCTACAATTTACTTTGAATTATTGTCTGTGGTATAAGGTAGAAATTAAAGACTTTTCTGTATAAATATTGAGATATTTCACTGAAAGGACTATTATTTTTAATAGACTCACTTCAATGCCTTCATTAAACATTTATTCACTCTATAGATGTGGATTTATTTCTAGACACTTTTTTTCTGTTTCATTGATATTTTTACCTATACACAAAACCATAGTGATGCAGTTGATTAGGGTACGGCAAGGAGGCTGGACAATAGGGCTTAACCTGTCAATCATGGAAAATCAGAAAGAAGACTAGACAATAGAGTGTAACCTGCTAATCATGGAAATCTGTCAAATCACAGAATAGAACATCTTTCAAGGCCAGGATCTGATGTGAGAAAAAGAATATAAAAGTTGGTGACCTTGGTCCTTGTAGCCATTGTTTTTTCACTCTTCAAGTGACTTGTTCTGAGTGCTGGGTGTATTTTCTCTTTTCACTCCTCTTCTTTTCTTCTCTACTTCTTTGCTTCTTTAACCTTCCATAAGTGTTAAACTTTTACATGCAGTTGTCTCACCCAATTCTTTGAATGGGACAAGAGCCTGCAACTACTGGACACAATGCCGACCAATAAGAACAGTCCTTCCTTTATTGCAGCTTTATAATGAATCTTGAAACCTTTATCTTTCTTTTTCAAAATTGCTTTAACTGTACTACATGTATGTTGATATATTGCTAATATATAGAAATGCTCTTGTCCTTTTCAAAGAATTGGGAAGGACAACTGAATGTAAAAGTTTAACATTTATTGAAGGTTAAAGAAGAAAAGAAGTAGAGAAGAAAAGAAATAGAAGTGAAAAAAAAGTGAAAAGGGAAAAAATACACCCCGCACACAGAACAGGTCACTTGAAGAGTAAAAGTCAGTTTTAAAAATTTATTATTTTCTAAAAACCTTGTTGGATTTGTTTG
Source organism: Heterocephalus glaber (assembly GCF_000247695.1). The sequence continues at coordinate 6,761,279 of NW_004624794.1, read as the reverse complement.
GCATAGAACTGAATCAGTAGATCAAGTTCAGAAGATCAACATCTTGAAAGTATTGAGAATTTCAATCGATGGAGAGGGTACAAATTTGTATCTATTTAGATAGTTTAAATTTTCTCTTAGAGATTATATGTAATTTTTAGTATGAATTTCTTGCACATCCTTTGCTAAATTTATTTCTAATTTTTTATCTTTTGAGTGCTGATTTAAATTGTGCAGTCTGATTTTTATTTGTAATATATAGAAATGCAATTGATTTTTGCATGCATACTTTGTATATCGTCACATTACTGAACTCATTAGTTCAAGTAGTAGTTGTGTAACTTTCCTGGGGTTTTCTCCAGATATAACAATGACTGGGAGTTCCTGTGTAAGAAGAGCAGACATGCTCCCCTTCTTCCTGATCTTCACTGGAAAACTTTCACTCTTCCAACTTGAAGTAATGTTGTTAGCTGTAACTTTTCCTACTACAGTGTTTCTGTTTTACTGAGAAAAGATGATGTTGAATTGTATCAAAAGTTTTTGTTCTAAATCTATTGAATGATATTTTTGCTTTTTTATGTGGTGAATTACAGGTTTATCTCAAATGTCAATTCAGCCTTGCATTTTGGGAATAACTTCTTGTTTGAGATGTATTATCCTTTTAACATATTAGTGGATTAAATTTCCTAATCCTTGGTAAATGATATTTTATCACACATGTTAGTGAAGGTTATTGGTCTGTAGTGTTCTTTTCTTGTAATACCTTCATCAGATTTTTGTATCAAGATGGTGTTCTCTTTATAAATAGAAAAATAACTTCTCTACTTTTTGGAAAGAGTTTATGAAAGATTGATATTTATTTTAAAAATATTTAAGAGAGTTTACCAGTAAAGTAATCTGGCTATGAATCTCCTTGTGGGAAGGTTTTAATGATGGATTTAATTTATTTAATAAATATAAGACTAATTGTATTTTATTCTTCTTGGAGGCTACTTTATTATTAATTATACACAATAATTATTGTCTACTTCAAATAACTTATGTTACATCCAAATTATCAAATTTATTGGCTTACTCTGTATTATTTTTTTAATGTCTGTAGGATCTGTAATAATGTCTCAATTTGTATTTCTGATGTTGGTAATTTGTGTTTTTTTAAATTGATTAGTCTCACTAGTAATTATCCATTTTATTTATTATTTCAAAGAAATCTATTTTATTGATTGCTTTGATATAATTTATTGGTTCTTTACTTCTATTAACTTTTGGCTTGATTTGTTCTTTGTTTTTGCCTTTTAAGTTGAAATCATAAATCTTTGATTTTAAACCTTTCCACTTTTCTAAGAAAAGCAATTAAAGCTATAAAATTACCTCAAGAACCATTTTAGTTGTATCCTACAGATTTCAAAATATTGTATTTTTATTACTATCTATTGAAAATATTTTATAGTTTATACTATTATTCTTTCTTTGAATCATAGCATATTTAGAAGAATTTGTTTAATTTCCAAACACAGTATAGTTTAAATTACATATTTTATATATGTCAATTTCTAATTTAACTCTAATGATTTGATTCTGTTATGGTCTGAAAAAAATGTTCTATATAATTTCAACATGTAATATTTATTGAGTCTTCTTTAATCTCTCAACAGATGGTCTCTTATGGTAAATGTGTCATGTAGTGTTTTTTTTCAGCTCAGTGAGGTTAAATTGTTTGATAATATTCAGACAATCCTACTTCCAGATTTTTTTTGTATATTTACTCTAGTAACTACTGGAAAGAGAATAGTCTTCACTCATAATTGTGAATATGCCCATTTCTCCTGCTAGTTTTATTAATATTTTCTTAATGTATTTTGAGGACCAGTTGTTTTCTGTACTTTGACTTAGAATTTTATGTCTTCTTTTGCTTGTGTGTGCGTTGGGGGGCTGGGCAGGTACTGGAGATTGAACCTGGGGCTTTTGCAAGGAGCTGTATCCTCAGTATTCTTTTATTTTTTATTTTGAACCAAGGTCTTGCTAAGTTGCTAAATTGTCCAGACTAGGCTCAAATGTTCAATCCTCTTGTCTCAGCCTCTCAGAGTGCTGGGATTACATATATCTTCTTGATGAATTGATGCTTTCTCTCTATAAAATGCCTACTTTTGTCTTTATAAACAGGTGCAGTTAATCCTTTTTTTTATCTTGTTTGCAACCCTAGATGCTCCAGGAATACTTGTGGAAGAAAGGGTACCTGCAGAAATCCTTGATGGCTTTCGATGAAGCAGCTGCCTCGGGAACCCTGGCTGCTGATCATTCCAGGGTCCTCTTCTTTATTTCAAAATCCTTTCTGATTACAACATAGCTGTGTCACCTTTCTCATTCATGTTGCTTACATACCTTTTTATATCCTGTGTCTTTAAAATGAAAGAATATTTCTTGTACACATTCCTTGGCATATATTTTGGACTTGACCTTTTAATCTAACATTTAATATTATGATTGCATTTGTTGAGTTTACGTTGGGATATATAAAAATTACTTAATTCTTCTATAACTAATGAATTCTTAATTATTTTCACATTATGGCACAAAAATATATCAAGTAAAAACTCACAACAACATGGCATACTCTTCTCATAAATTAAAACATGAGGTAGAAAGTAACAATAGAAAAATTCAAAAAATATTATGGATAAAGCTAATTCTATACCTAAATCTAAATCTACTTACATCTGTATCTATAATATTTGTGTCAAGAAACAAATATAGACTTTTTTCAAATCTCCGTGACATTTTAAGACTTGCATAGAGAGAGACACACAAAGACAGACATTTTTTAAAGCCTAAAAACGAGAACTAATTCAAATCAAATTATCTGACTCTAATGTAGCAAATTTATTTTAAAAAGAAAAATTTAAGCAAAAAATTCAACCCGGTTGGGATTTAAGAATACTTTTATAAATATATCCGTATCAAAGATGGAATCAAAACTGAACCTGTGCATCATATATAAATGCTAAATGTTGAAAGGAAATGATTGAAACATTTAATGGGAAAGGCTAGAAATTGAATTGCAAGAATTGAAAAAAACCTGTAGTAGATTATAAAGGAAACACACATTTCTCCCCTCCTGGCCCCTCTGAGGTGACACCTTCCACATTGACTCTGGGCCTGATTTGAGGATGTATCTTAGCCAATGAAACAGTGCAAAACATGGAGCAGGCAGAGGTTTGAAAGCACAAGCACATTTGACCTCACTCTTGTCGAGGCCACCATGTGAAAAAGCTAAGGTTAAGCTGCTGCGTGAGGAGAGGTATGTGGCCCAGTCACACTTATTGTTTGGAGCAGCAGCTTGCCAGGTACTGGCCATGACTGAGGATATCTTCAATTTATGTTTCAGCCATCAGCCCAGGCAGCTGGTCTGAGATGCAAAAATGAACCCAGCAGTGACTAATTGAGGCTGCTGAACCATTCCACCCAGCACCAGAATTATGGACTAACTGGTCGGTGGCTGTTTTTAAGCCATTGTGTCTTGTGATTGGCTTGTTACACCCAAGCTTGAGAAAAAGAGGCAGTTGTCACAGAAAGTTACAAGTTGTATCATTGCTCTTCTATAATGTAAGGAAGTAAGTGCTAGGGAAACAGCCTGTAACATATGGCTGAGGCCACAGAATTGTAAGAAGGTGCAGAGTTGGGCTGAGAGCAGGAATATCCCCTATTAGGGTTTGTCTTGCCGGTATCCCTCCCCTCTTCTCTCTGATCTGAGGTATAGCATTCACTCCGGTGGCTTCTCTGTCTGTTTTCCATACCAGATTGTGAATTACTGCATGCGAAATGTAGAGAATCAACACAGTGATGGTCACAGGCCTTCCAATACTTACCAATGGGGAAGCACAAGCGTGTGTAGTTTCTCTCTTTTTACAATTCTGACCTTCAGTGAATGTGTCTTGATTGTCCTCCATGTTGGCTCCTTCTGGGCTGGCCCTCTCTAACTGCACACAAGATATCTAATTAAGTTACTTATCTGCAGTATTGCCCCCCTGAAGAAGTACCCCCAACTCCTGTGAGGGGGCAAAGGGCAAAGACCGTTCTGGCTACTTCCAGCTGAACAGGGTCGTAGTTGTATAAAACATCTTTGAAAAGTGGGGTGGGTGGGCAACCCACTTTCTGGTCCCCCTTCCATCTCTCTTAGGCAGAAGCTTTTTTTCTCCCAATAAATTTTTCCTACTCTTAAACAACAACAACAACAACAACAACAACAGCAACAACAGCACTTACCAATGGGTCAGAGCTGTGTTCGAAATGCAGTGAGTCCTCTGGCTAAGTGGACACAAAGCCAGATCATCAGGAACAGCCTTGCAATGAGGAGTCAGGCTATGCAGCACACACACAGTAGGTCCTCAGCACATGTTCGAATGCGTGTGTACACGATGTGAACATCACTCATGGTGAGGCTCATGTGCCTGAGATTATGCCACGGGTGGTTCCTCAGGTTATTCGTGCAGAAGAACCTGCAGTCATTAGCAGACGGTGTTGTGGAGGCAGCTGCTTCATCTCAAGCCGTCTGAACGGAAGTCAAGGATTTCTGCGGGGACCTTTTCGTCCAGGTGTGCCTGCAGCATCGTAAACAAGATGGAAGGGACAAGCCACATCTGTCTGTTTGCAATAAAAAAAAAAAATCCTTAAGAACAGACAAGATGGAGCAAAGGCGCCACATCTGTCACAGTGGGACCAGCGGCCGCAAGCAGTCTTTATTTGGCTTTGTTTGTGCAGCTGGGAGGTGTGTCTGGGGGGAAGAATCAGCATGTGCCTTCTGAGTGCCAGCAGCACCAGTTAGAAGCCTGTGTGGCCCACGGGATCGGGAGCTACACTGCCCCTTTCCGAGAGGACTGGCTGCCTCTCCCTGGCCCCTGCTGAGCACTCAGCCCATTTGTGCTGCCTCCTGGGCGCCCTCCTTGCTGCCTTCTCACCACTGCAAGTGCGCATGCGGAAGAGCTTGGTAAAGGCACAAGAAATCTGAAAAGGTGATGACAAGGGCGGAATTCAAAATAAAATTCTTTTTTCCAAAAATGGCAATTCAAATACAAGCTGGAATTAAAATGTCTTTGTTTTTGATTTTATGGTTGGGGAGTTCTGGATACGTTCGCTGAAGCTGTATTGTCTGGTGAGCCCTTCAGACCTCAGACCTGTGTTGCCTAGTCATTCACAAATGGGAAACTTCAGGGAGCAGGGCCTCAGGGCCTCAATGTGGTTCTTTTTTTTTTTTTTTTTTTTTTGTCCCCAGCTCCAGGAGAGGCCTAGCACAATATAGCCTTCAAGTTGTTCACTCACAATAACTCACTGGTCAGTAAATGCAATGCTAGGTGATTTCTACTCATGGTCGGCGTATTATGCAAGGCCTTTGGTGCATCTCTATGGTGTAGGCGCTTAGGCAGAAGTCTACGGAATGATTGACACGATCATCATTTCTCGCTTCTGTGTTTTCAAGGCCTACACTGATTTTGAAGTACAAGGCTTAGGAGTGAGGGTGGGCAATTATATGTACATGTGTACATATGACTGAATAAGTGAATAACTAAATAAAATAAATAAGTTAGTGTTTCATTAAAATCAGTTGAGTGGACATGTTGCTGTCACTTTACGCACTGCTTCACCTGTTCCAGGGGCAGTACGTCTTCTCTTCACAAACCTGAATCTTTCTACTTCCAGGCTTTCTTGTCAAACCTGAACAGTAGCCTCTTTTGGCTCCAGCTTTTGACCAATTGAACAGGTTAGGCGAATTCATATGTTCCTCCATTCACTTGACCAGCTTCCTTCTATCCCTTTTGTTCTACATTTTCATGACTGGCCATTTGCAGGCTGCCATAAATTATGAGGACACTGTCACAAAAAGCTCCAAGGATGCTCACTCCAAAACATAGTCCTCCTACATGCTGCACTTGTCCAGACATTACCTGTAGGTACATGTGTCCATAGGGAGAGAAAAGAAGGCACCTTCCTTAGCTTTGAATGGAGTTGATTTTTGTTCTACAAGACTACAAAAGTCCAGACCCATGATACCTATCTAGAAACCCAACCATATCAAAAGCCCTTGTGCTAGCAATGAGATTAGCTATCTCCCAATTTCTGTGTATAAATTGGCTCTCAATTTAGACTTCTTCTCCTGCAGTACTCCTTCATTACACACCATCATTGCATCAGGATAACATTGGGGGGAGAAAAGCAACACAACGAAATACTTAATTTCATTAATCTATTTAGCAATACCAATATAATGAGGCATAATATTGATTTTCTTACTTAGGATTTAAAATCTCTACTCCTTCCCACAGAATTAAATGCTTCAAACTGATATTCCACCTCTTTACGGTCGCATCTTTAATTTAGTTGTTATAATTAGGCATTAACGGGTGTCAGTAAGATAGCCAGTTAGAGACCATTCTGTTCTGCTTGTCTTGATTATCACAGTTTAGATGTAAAGTAAATTAGAATGAAAGACTATACAGTCCAATTACAGATAAAAGCAGCAAACTGCACTGTTGTAATTAGATGCCAGGACTATTTTTCTTAGATTTTGTATCTCTGAGGGCCCTTCCTGTAGCTACTTGGCTGAAGCCACTGCTGAAAGATTTCAGAATAGCTCTGAGTCTTTGCAGCCATATTCTTTCTCTTGAAATCTGAACTTCTGCTTAGGCTCTCTCCCTGAAAACCTTCCCTATCTGGAACTTTCCTTCTGTGGGGTCAGAGGTCCATAGGCCTCTCTGCCTAGGTAGCCCCAGTAAACTGAGGTGTAAGGGTCGGTTTCTTCCTACGTCCGTACGGTCCCATGGGCCAACTCTGAAGATGGCCCTTTACCTCCCCCCTACTGTCTTTCTTCTCCATAGATGACAGAGTGAAACAGACTGTGTCTGTTGTATTGTAGGCCCTGGATGGCACAGCCCCAGGAGACAGTTACATTGAGTATCCTTCCCCGTTCCCTTCCTGCACAGGTCCTGATCATGAAACAATCACACTAAGTTCCACCTAGGCCACGTGGGCCACGTAGCACTATTTGCCCCACCTTCTCTTCCTGTTTGCTTTATACTATATATAAAGACTGCATGGTGTTCCAGGCAATCATTAGCTCCCGACAAGCTGTGGTTCTACCTGGTCCCAAACTTCAAAAAGAGTTTCGGTTTCTTCCTTTCTTCTTCATCTCCCACTGCTCTCCCAGGCTTCGGACGCTATGCTGTATGGGTCTCAGCAGTATGGCTGTTCTTACCCCCTTTCTTTCCCACATTCTCCTCCTCCTCCTCCTCCTCTCATTTCTTCTTCATTGATGTGGATGCTTATCAATACCACTTATCTTTGAATAGAGAAGGCATAATGTGTGACCAAGGACAGCCAAGTGTGTGACTTGGAGACAGCAGGACCCACTCATTCACAGATCACCCATCTTGCCAGCGTGAGACTGTGCCACAAGCCCCAGACCTTGGGCTCCAGTCCCTGTCAGGTGAATATCTAGAAACCTGCTATGTGTTCTCATGTCTCAGGGTATTATAAAAATGCAGGGAGAAAAGCGCTCATGAAAATGCAAAATCAGTGTCCTGTGAGGGACAGAGCTGGGACACCCAGTTCACCTGGGAGGTAAGGTCGAATCCCCATTGCTCCCAGACTCTGATACCTGAGCTGTTTTGAAGAATGAGAAGGGAGGATTTAGGTAGATGCAGAAATCGCAGGCAGAGATTTCAGGAGAAGTATGTTTAAGTCAAAGGCACAAAGACAATCTTACATGACTAGCAGGGGTGGAAGGCAAAGCTATAAAACATAGGCAGGGCCAGGCACAAAGAACCTTGTGGGCCATGTTAGCAGAGATGCCTCAGAATCTGGGAATGGGAAAAAGTCCACAAAGCCTGGCTCAGTGGCACTCACAGCTGCTGAGGAGGCTGAAGCAGGAGGATCAGTTGAGTGCAGGAGTTTAAGACCAGCCTGAACAACACAGCAAGACCCTGTTTCAAAACTAATGTTCATAAGGTCTCCCCTGCACTTAAAGAGACCTCTGGTCCTCTGTCCTATAGAAGTTCTGACACAAACTTGTATCTGGATATCCAACAAAAAACAAAACTAAAGAGGAAATCTTACCCATGCAAATGTTGTAGGAGAAAGCCACTGCTGATTTAGGAAGATTCCTTTTATTCCTATGATGAATTAATTTCCTAGAGATCATTTAAGGTGTGATCCAGCCATATATTTTCTTTTGTGACCAAACGGATCTGACCTCTTACTAATTTTGTCTACAATTAGTTTGGTGTAATTACCACCACTTACAATTCAGTCTGCTTTCACTAAAAAAAAATTATTGTTCATGGGGTCATAAAACTCTTTAAAAATTGCTTAATGAAAAATGGAGCCTTGAGAATGTGGCACAAGATAAGCTCAGCCATTAAATCCTGGACTCACTGTGTGCATGAGGTAGTGGTTTGTGCTGAAGGCTCTTCAGCAGTGTGTGTGTGTGTGTGTGTGTGTGTGTGTATACATGCACATGTGTGTGCATGTAGGCATGTAGAAGGGCTTTGGGGTGAATGTACAGATTCTCTGTTGCATCGCTGTGCTGTCTGTGTCCCTAGGTAGGTGTTTGCAGCCTCACAGGACCTGAGATAACATTCACAACTCAAGATGCTCAATTCTGCCCCATCTTTATCTCCTGCTGTTTTCCTAATGGGTTAGAATGGGCCACCCAATCAGAATAAAGAAATAATGAGGGTAGAGCACTGAGAGCTCAGCACCAGCCTCCAAGACAATTTCATCCTCCCAGAAAGATGCTGTCTGGATAAAGTCCACTCTAATGGAGCCCCCACATTGGAGGCAACCATGGGCCAGGGGCCACTGGAGAATCACACTCCCTTTCCTGGCCTCATTTCCCCATGACAAGCTTCCTCCTCTAGTTCCCTCATTGTCAAAAGAGTTAGTCCATTCTCAGTCATCCTGAAAAGACTAGTCTTTTCCTGCTCCTTCTTCTCTGTTCCCTCATTACTGAGCTGGAGATGAGAGAAATAAGCAATCCTTGAATTCTGTTCAACATGTTTCTGAATTGTGATGAGTGCACTGGCCAGCTTTGTTCTGTTGTTCTGTGTATGCACACCAGAGAAAGAGAACCAATAAGGAATATATGGATGGATGGATGGATGGACAGACGGACGGACAGATGGATGGATGGGTAGGTAGGTAGATAGGTAGATAGACAATATGTTATGGGAACTGGCTCACAAAGTTCTAGAGGCTCAGAATTCCCATAAAGCCTTTTGCAAGCTGGAGAACCAGAGAGGCCAGCAGTGTGGCTTAATCCTACACCAAAAATCTGAAAACCCCATGGAATGGACAGACTCTGGTATGAGTGTACCAAAAACCAGGTAAATGTGGAGATCTGAAGCCCAAGAACAGGAGAAGATAGTTAAATCTGCTCCAGAAGAGAGTGAATTTACCTTTCTTCTACCTTTTTTATTCTATTAGTGCCCTCAACCAAATAGACTGAATGGTACCTGTCCACATTGGATGAGTGTGAATCGTTCTCAACTCAATGCACTGATTCAAATGCCAGTATCTTCCAGGAGCACCCTCACAGGCACACCAGAAATAATGCCTTCCCAGTTCCCAAGGTATCACTTAATCCATTCCACCTAGCACCTTAACCTAACCATCACAAGGTGTGAACGAATATGCTCTGAAGTCCTGGGTGTGGACACACATACGGTCGTGTATGTTTTGAGCCAGTATGCCTTTCTAGTGTTCCTTCAAATTTGGACAGAGCAAGGGGAAGACTCTATAGGTGAAAAGACCCTGAGTGAGGCTGCAGATCAGGGAGCTGCTTGAATAGCTCATGCCCTCAGACCCAAATGCCCCTTTAGCGCACTGAGAAAGCTGGTATCGCCTCTTCATCTTAGAATGGACAGCTTTCGGCATAAGATGGGTGGGAAGTGGGAGGTAAGACTCCAGATGAGTGGCTGTGTCCACAGAAACAAAAGCTGGCAGGATTGGGGTTCTGACAGTTTGGGAAACCGACTTCCCTAAGGCGCCACCACATATTCTCAGCAAAAGCCAGCATTGCCTGGGAGGAGGCTAGAGCTGCATGAAATGTGGGTTCTTGTTTTTAGAACTATGGAATTTATTGTAAAGATCAGACATGAACCATAGAAATAACACAGGAGAAAGGAAAAAGGGGCAAGAGGTGATCAAATGGTGTTCAGAGGTTTAGTTGTGACCTGGAGGTGTGCTTTGTTTATGTGCATAATATACTTTTAAAATTTGCACATTTAAGTCATCATTTTTGTTTTGTTTTTTTCTGGTACCAGGAATTGAACCAAGGGCTTTGGCACTGACCTGCAACCCCAGCGCTTTGAATTTTTTTTTTAACTTTGATGCAAGATCTCACTAAGTTGCTAACTTTCCCAGGCTGGGATTGAACTTGGATCCTCTTTCTTCAGTCTCCCACCCCTACTCCCAGCTTGTGTGGATTTCTCTTGAAAACTTGAGAGATCTGGGTGTAGCAGCCAGAGCTGACTGCTTGCGTTTGCCAGGCACTCTACCGTTAGCTTCACACTGCATCCCATCCATTCCCTGCTCGAATCCCCATGCTTGCTTGGACTTCATTTGCAACAGTGGTCCTCCTGGGCAAGCAACCTTGGGCTTCTCTCTTTTCCACTTCCCTCAACAGAAAATGGGAATGGTGATAGTCCTACCTCATACTGTTGTGGGAATAGAGGCAGTGCCCATTTTAAGTGTTTGGTGGAGAGAAAGCAGTCAGGAAATTTTGGCCATTATCATCTTTATGGCTGTATTTACATAACATTTAACTATATAATTTTTATAATATGCATTTAGTATGTAATAATAATTACTAGCAGTTCGTTCTTCCTGTGGAGCCAACACAGATGCCATGCACAGCTCAACCCAGGAATTAAACCTCAGGGTCCCACCTAGCTTTCCACATCCTTCCAGCCAGGTGCTTTGCAGTTGTGCATGAGAGCTGAATGCTTTCTTTTTATAAATGCATGGTCCAAAAGTGGTTGTTTCCTGAAACACTTTTTAAAGGGAAGGGATATTTGGCAAAAGTAATCAACCAAAGTCTGCTTAATTTAAGACAAGAACTTATAATGTTGCAGATTGTTCCAAACTTCTGAGGAAACATATAATTTTATGCAGTATCGAATTCACAAAAGCACTGTGCGAGGATAATACTCTAGTCTCTGTTGCTGGTGAATTCATCTCTAATGCTCAGGATGCCCAGAGATAACAGAGCCCTGGCACTTGAGTGCTGTGAGTTTGGATCATGATAAATGGGTGCCTTTTGTGTATGTAACTTCAATCTGGGTATTTGCTCCAAAGGCGGAAGAGTTCCTTCCAAATTACACTTACGAAAAAAAATAGTTCTTTCAATGTAGTGTTCACTTCCCTTAAGGGAACATCTTTTGATAAGTAAAATTTGTTTCCACAAATTAGTGCTTGGATGTTGGTAAACTTTGTTCGATACTTGGTTTTAATTCTTATGCTGGTTAAGAAAGAATATGTCTTGTGAAGAGAGACATGTGCAAATCAAAGGATGTGATAAATTGTGGCAGTGATTCAATATTCATTAGGAGGTGAGCTTAATGAGGTTTTAAAACATCAGATACCTCACTATTGTTTAGAAACAAAATAAAGTTGTCTTCATAATGTTCTGTGGGTTGAGGAGGATTGGAAGGAAATACCTGAGTCCTGGGGTCACCATCACTCCTGTAATTCCTGATTCATTTATTAGAACATAAATAGAAACAAACAAGTTCTTGGTCAGGCAATTCTGAACATTAACATGTCCCTAGACCACAGCTGTTTATTGACCACCTGCTGTATGCACCAGCGCTAGGGATACAACAGGAACAAGAGAGTCATTAGCATCTTCCAAGAAAGATTTCTTGACCACCTTGTAGGTCCCAGTGGTTACTGTGCTGGGGGTCCAGCATTAATTAAGGCAGACAAAATCCTCCACTAATCTGCTCATTGAGAGACAACCAATAAAAGTATAAAAGATGCAAAGTAAGGGGTGACAAGTGTCATGGCGGAAATGAAGGCAGATATACGAGTGCTGGGGAGCCATGGGGGAGGCAGGTGGAGGTGAAGGGGCCTCTCTGAGAAGTCCCTGTTAGGAGAGTGTCCTAAAGAGTTGAGAAGAAGCCTCCAGGCAGCCTTGCCTCCCTCTAAGAGTGGGTGGATCAGGGAGAATTGGAGGGAGAGATGGGAATAGATGAGGAAAAAGGACAGAGGTGTGTATGTGAGTGTGAGTGTGTGTGTGGGGGGGAGAGCACATCAGGAGGCCTGCAAGGGATTCAGATTTTATTTTGAATGCAATAGAAAATCCTTTGTACACTGTAATAAGACATCTTTACATTTTCTCTAGATTTAAATAAAATGACCAAACAGGTTGGGAAACTGGAGCATTCTTTGGGGATCCTGCTGCAGATGGGTGCCAGGTAGGCCAAGGGAAAGTCTTAGCCTGTTCTGCGTTGCTGTAACAGGATGCCTGAGACTGAGCAACTTATAACAAACAGAAATTTCTGTGGGGCTCACAGTTCTGGAAGCTTCATAGTGCAATGTCAAGGCACAGGCCTCTGGTGAGGGCCTTCATCCCATAGTGGAAGGGCTCATTTTTATGACAGACTCGCTCTATGTTAACTAACCCACACCTTCAGCAGTGATGTTAATCCATTCAAAAAGGCAAGACACTCATGACCTAATCACCTCTTTCTTTTTATTAGTGTGTGTTTCCAAAACACAATAATTGCATACTTCTGGGGGAACTGGTACATATACAAACTATATAGTGAACATATCTGGTCCCTTTACCCCCCCTCTTTGTGAAGGATTGCATCTAGATAGCCCTGCAGAGCCTCATGAGCTCGTAAGTGGGGCTTTTCAGAGGTGGCTGGATATAGAGTGGGTTTGCAAATGTGCATTAAGTTGTGATAACTAAATTAGTCCACTGATGGGTTTACAAAATTCCACATGTGGATGATGGAAGACCCTTCCTGGATGTGGATGGCACCACCCAAAATACTGTGGCCTGGAGGGGATAAAAGGGAAAGGGGGGCTTGGTGCTTCTTGCCCAACTGGAGTGGACTTTTTCTCCTATGGCATGTGCATGCGCCATGTCATCCTGCCTTGGAGCTAGCCAACTATGGATTGAAACCTCTACAAACTGTGAGCTGAAATAAACCTTTCCTCCTTTAGTTTGTGGTTGTTGGATATTTTGTTTTAGCAACCAGAAAAGTAAGTAAGATATTCTCTCTCTCTCTCTTCATTCTCTCTCTATCTCTGTCTCTCCTTCCCATTCATCCTTTTCCCTGTCTCCAAAAGTCTGCCTCCCAGTTTCTTACCATCTCTGTTTTATTTTACTCTTTAATTTATTTATATTTTGCATTTTCCATATAAGAGAAATGGATGTGATGTTTAACTTTCTGTATCTGATTATTTCACTTAATATTATGGTCTCAAATCGCTTCTTCATAGGCCTCACCTCCTAACACTGCTGCATTGGGGATGAACTTTGGGGAACACTTTAAAGCCATAGCAGAGTCAGTAGAGTCAGTAGCGAAGCCTCGGGGAATGTGAGGGAGGGTAAGAAGCCTAGGCACAGGTGGGGGCCTCTCTGGAGGAAGGCAGATGTTTTCTTCCATTACAGCGAGGAACAAGCTCAGAGAGACTACAAGTAGCAGTGCATAGTGATACCAAGTAAATCTTTGCTCAGGCAATTGTAGGCATTTATAGATCCTGTATTTTTTATTGTATGTATTTAAGGTGTACAACATGATGTTTTGATATACATAATGAAATGATTACTACTACAAATTAACATGGTTAGATTCAATGTTAACCTTATGGGGAAATTTGATTTGGTTCTCATCCCATTCAGTTTGTGACCAGAATCATGCAAAGAATTAAGTTCATGAACTGAAGTACCATTGTAGTTACTTGGATGTGGTAAGAACACCTGAAATCTACTCTCTTAGTATGTAGTACAGTATTATTAACTATTAGTCACATCTCCAGACTTACTCAGCCTACACAAAGGCAACTTTCTCCCCTTTGGCCAACATTTCCCCACTTTCTTGCCCCCGTCTCATCATTCCACTCTCTCATTTTGAAATTTTAGAGTTCACACGTAAGTGGGATCAGGTAGTGCTCTTTCCATGCCTGCTTAATTTCATTTAGTAGAACGTCTTCTGAGCTCACCCATGTTGTTGCAAATGGCAAGCCAGAACATTCTGCTGCTCCGTAGCTTGTGGTCTCCACTGTTTTTGAGCTTGTTTCTGAACAACCAACTCCCATAGTCAATTTCTTGTTCTGCATGAGGTACCTGGAAATCCTGGCCTGGCTTGGCTCCTCCCGTGTTCTCCCAAGCCTGCTGGGTTGCCAAATCATTGGACTTGCTGGGAAGGCTTTTCCCATAAAGGGCAAAGAACAAGTGCTGGTGTGCAGCTGTGGATCTGCCTGATAAAATCATGTGTTCTTATGGAATTGGCCATTACTGTAGTATGGCTGTAGGTAAAGAACATGTTCCACAGTTGACTTCTCTACCTTGAGATTCCTTCTAACCTTTACTTGATCTAGTGCGTGAGGATAGCTGGGAGCAGGAATAGGAACAGAAGGGTCCTAAAAAGATATCTGCTGCCCCTGGAAGTCACATTGCCACCCTTAATCCTGAGGGTCTTGCCCTGTATACCTCCCTCAATAAGGCTGGGCTTTGAGGCTGGGCTGCCACTGAGTTCCGAGAGCATCAGCTTGCTGGTAATTTTCTCATTCCCTGGTCTTTAGCAGATGCAAATCACTGCAGGGATGCTGAATGGAGGCCTCTGAACACCCCATGTCCATGTTATTATGGCAAACTTAAGAGTAGTAAATAAAAGGAACAAACGAAATAAAAACACAAAATGAAAAAATAATTAAAACAATAACTATTCCATTCATTCTGAGCACATCATCCAAGATTGCATTAGAAAAAACTACAATAAAAAACATGCTTTTAATCTGATAGTAAAAAAGCCCAATAAAATAAAAATGAGCTCCATTAATGAAAATAATGGCTTTTACCCCAGCCAGTTAAAATGCTGAGCTTATGTGTTTTGGGGTTTGGGGGAACTGAGGACTGCTTTTTCTTTTGCTTTTTCTTTCTTTCTTTCTTTCTTTCTTTCTTTCTTTCTTTCTTTCTTTCTTTCTTTCTTTCTTTCTTTCTTCCTTTCTTTCTTTCTTTCTCTTCCTTCCTTCCTTCCTTCCTCTCTCTCTCTTTCTTTCTTTCTTTCTTTTTCCATGGCTGGTGATAGATTTGCTTTTCTTACATACTTGAGATGGCCCCAGATAATTAGTATTGCTCAATACAGAATTTTACCCTCTGTATGAAACCCAAAGAAATTGTGTAGGAAGACAACCAGTTCCTGGGGAAATGGGCAAAAGGAAACCTGTGCTCTATTTAAGATTTGGGCTTCAGAAGGAACTCAAATGCATGGCTGTGTGTGGCTCTGTGGGTGTGCGTTTGTGTGTCTTGTTTCTCTTTTCCTCTACCTCCTTCTCTCTTAACCTCCTTCTCTCTCCCTTCTCATTACTTCAATTTACTTTTGCCCTTTTTAGGAAATGACTTTAATTTTCTTACACATGACAGGTAAGCCCCACATCCGACTCTTTTTGGATGAAATGGAGGTATAAATAGATAAGTCCACAGTAATAGGAGACCTCAGTGAGACCCTTTCCTTTGATTTTTGCTAGAAAAATTACACGGCTGAGTTCAGGACTTCCTGCCCCATTATCTATCTGCTGTCTGGAATGGCCCTGCATGGTGGTCTTCCCTGGCTGCCCTTTTCGTTCTTCCTTCCTAGCTTGTGTTGCAAACTGCAGTTTTTAATTACTTGTGTGTTTATTTGCTTAATTCTGAATCCTTTGAGTGTAACTACAATAGGAAAAATAACACCCTTGACGGTGGATGTTTTGACCTCTCAGGGCTCAACTGAGAACCAGCCTTAACCAACCCCGGACAAAACTCACCCAAAGAAACTCCCTGTCCACTTAATTAGCCCCACTGCTGCCCTCCCAGGCCCTGATGTTACTACTACAAGTACTTATTTGTTCAAAAGAATATTAACATTATAATTTAGTACCTAATTATGCTTCGCTAGTCATAACTGGAAATGTGGTATTAAAATCCTTACACGCTCCTTGGCTATCAGCATGTACCTTTGTCAATATCCTGGAATTGCCGGAGATTTCTGTAATGTACAATCTCTGTGCTCATATGTCACCCTTTCGCTGGCCTCCTGTGAAACTTACAGATTTATTCTCTGCTGCTGTAGTTTGTGTTGAGCACTGCAGTCTTAGTAGAAAACACTAATATGTGTAAAGTTCAGCTCCTTCCTAAGGAAGGGTGTGCATATATGGTTTTCAAAATGGCTTCATCTTTTCTCTGGCATTAGTATTAGCTACAGAGCATAAGAGCTTAGATGTTAGGATTCCAAACCAGGAAAACCCACTTCCCACCTGCCATTGGAAAATTATTGAAATCTTAATTATTTTCTTGAACTTTACTGTGAACTGATTAGCCATAACTAAAGGTGATGTTGGAGAAGGAGATGTAGGTTTTATATTGGTAAAAATACTTTTGTAAAGAGAGAATGTCCTAATTGGAGGATTGCCTGAAGTAATATTTGTGTTTTAACTTCTAAGCGTTTCGTTGAGATTCTCTGGTAAGGCAAGTCTCCCCTGTAGGCAGGACTGGGTGATGTTCATACTGGATGCAGATGGTTCACAACCAACAACTCTACTAAGAAGAAGCCTGGACACCATCCAGGGCTTCTGCTTTGGAAACATCCATTTATAAGTGGGCATATGGGGGCACAACTAAGATATCAGTAAGTCATCCTCTAACAAAATATGTGTTTTCTGACAACTTCATCATGTTTAGAGGTGGACTTGCTGATCAAAGAAGGACGCTGGGCTGGGGATAATAGGGCAGCATGGAGTAGCTCCTTGTGGTACCTAACCAGGGATCTCCATCTGTGTCCCTGGCTCCTGTGAGCCCCATATAGCCTTATCTCACCTTAGCAAAGCATCTACATGAGAAATTACAACAGCACTGAATACAGTTTGTTGTTTTATTTTTGCTTCCCCCCTAGCAGCTCTAGTACTGGGGAGCCTGTCAGTCAAACTTCACCTAAGTGGATTTGGGTTAAAGGCACTCCTAGTATGAACTTCTTTAATTTAGGCTGATTTTCCCCCACAGCAATGCATCAGAATCAACTAGTGAACTTCCTTAAACTACAGTTGCTGGGCCTGGACTCTGGAGATTCTGATTCTGTGAGTTCCTTGAGTGATTCAAGCAAACTGGCTCTGGGGAACCCAGACTGGAGTTCATGGGTGACAGACCGAGCTTGGCTCACTTGGCTAGAAAGGTGTTCACCTCAAGGTCTAGATGGTCAGCTTCTATGACTCCTTCTCCTTTTCAGATATTCTGGGGTCCTGAGTTTAATTTTATTTCATTAGGACCTGGCTTATGGGTTGCCCCAGACTTAGTTTATGGTCACATCAGATAATAGATAACCTACACTAATATATTTCACATGAGTGTCCATGGTATGTGGAGGGTAGATGAGAGATTGTCTTCACCATTGGGGAAAAAAAGGAAAATGAAATGAAATCAGCAAAGCAAAACAAAAGGACCCTTAAGCCCACGTGAGCCTAAATAAGATGCCTCAGACAGCCATCCTTGAGATAGAGAGGAGCCTATCTGCCCTAAGCATGGGCACCCATGATATCTCCACCTGAACCAGGCCCATTTTGAGCACCATGGCCATACTTGAAGGACAGTGCTTTGGAACTTTGGTTTGGAGAAATTCCTCCCAACTTCTGACCTCCTATGCCTATTCTATTTGTTCTCCTTGTAAGAACCTCTTCTTCTTTCATTAGACCACGGGGAAGCACCCACTGTGATAGGGGCAGCATGATTCACAGAAGGGCTTAGGATGGGAGAAAGGAGAACTGGGTTCTGCCACTAAAGAGTGACTATATCACATCATTTGTGCTGGGCTTCAGCAATTTTGCAATTTTTTGGTTAGTGTTCCTTTCTTTAGGAATGCAAGAATCAGAAAACATGTTCATATAAGGCTTACTTAGGAATACCTTGAAGTCTTAGTCTTAAAGGACGGAATCTTTAATCTCAAAATTTCAGATGAGCTGGAAAAGTGACTCAAGTCCAAGGCTACAGCTGTTGGAACGGAGGCTTGACTATCCCCAAAGCCGCTTCTTCTCATCTGAATGTCTGATTCGCAAAGCTCCACCTAAGCTCACAGAATGACATGAGCACTCTCTCTCTCTCTCTGTCTCTTCGATTGATATATTTAGTATTAACACGTGTTTGTGATGCATAATGGATACATTCATTGTGAAGAGTTAGTATATAAACTTATCACATCTTAATCTTTTTAACTTCACCTTTCCCTAACTTCCCTCTCCTTTCCCCCATCCCTAGGCTCTTTTGAAAACAGGTAAAAAATGAAACTCTCAAGGCTATTGTTGTTATTATGATCGTAGAGATTATGGAGAGGAAAAAGAAGAAAATGACCATTATTCACCACTCACCATGGGAACCTCACTCGGCTGTTTATTTGATGTTTTGTAGTGTATGCATATTTTTAAATAGGGATAATATTTTATATATTGTTTATGATCTGATATTTTTCTTTGACAAATATATCATTGTTACATCTTCCTTGGGGAAATATTTTTCTAGTATGTCATTTTTAAATGTTTGCCTAGTATTTGATTGTCTGGATGTCAATTTGATCAACCTCCCAACATTGATTATTGAGGTTGTTACTATTTTTACATCCTTTTTCTATATAACAAAAATATTATAACTAAATATGTGTGTATTGCCTAGGATAAACTTTTAATGTATTTTAGTGATCTTTTGATGGATTTAAATCTAGAAGGTTTCATGACAGTAAGGACGTGTCCACATTTGTTTTGTCATTGGACTGTCACCTCCTCAGGTGTTAGGAGGCACTCTTGAAAGCCAGAACTTCAGTGATTCTTCAGGGCTGGGAGATGTATAAGATGTGAGGTTGGTGCTGGGAGAGTCCCTCAGTATTTTGAATACCAAATCTGACACTTCTCACCAGATTACACTGTCACAGAAGCTCACAGAGACCTCTCAAGCTCAGGGATGACACCGGATACTCCTCTTCCTTGATGTGTTGCTATGTCCTCCCCATTCCCTATGTACCTGGAGAGTGAGAGGCCACCCATGTCTGTCCTTGGCTGCTGATTTCCCCAGGAAATGTGGATGCTGGAGACCACCAGGCTGTAACCCAATGGGCAAGGGTTTCAGGTATAAGGCATGAAGCTGACTCATTGCCACATCCTCCCAGCCCTGCCATGCTGGGATTTACATTAGTGGGTGAGTGGGTACTGCCATGCGTCCAGTCCTTGTCACTGAATGCTGGAATCTGAGGACACACACAGACTACCTGAATTCAGAGGGAGCGTGAGGGCTGCTGTTGGCTTCCAGCTTCTCCTTCCACCCACCTGCCAAAGCCCAGGAGACACCTCAACCAGACAACTGAGTGCCAAGTGAACGGTGGGGCCTCAGAAAGAGTCGAGGTGGGAGTGGAGATGGTTCTTACAGGCCTTGAGCTTGTGTTGTGCTGTGTTGGATCTGGGAGCGGATCAAGGGTTTGCTCCCAACTGGCTGCTGGCAGGAGGTGTGGCAGTTCCGTGCTCAGGTGTCTTTGTGTCGGAGGAATGGTGTGGGACTGAACTTCACTGGAGAAGCAGCACATCTCCATACTCTTCCAAGCAACTGCTTCTTCTTCACCCTCTGTTCAGCTTAGCCACTAATAATCACTCGACTCCAAGGAATTCCTGGTTGCTTATTACCACATCAGCTCATTTGGTTCCCTTTTCACTCTTTGAGATTACTTTTATTCATGGTTACTTGGAATATTTCTTGCCAAAACATGAGTTTCTTGAACGCAAAAATCTTGTCCATCTTGTTTTCCACTGTATGTCTAACACCTAGACCAAACCCCCATGCAGCAGACAATGCACATGTACACACCATTATTAACCCATTAAATTAATAAAATATTACTTTTCTGACATAAAGGTAGATATTAAGAGTGGAGATCTTGCGAGTTGGGAGTGGTGGTGCATGTGTATAATTGCAGCTACTCAGGAGGCTGAGACAGGAGGATTGTACACTCAAGGCAGGTATGAAGTCTTGGATTCAATCCCCAGCATCACAAAACAAACAAACAAAAAATAAGGTGCAGAATCTAAAGAAGGTTGCTTGCATTTAATTTTATATTTGCAAATTTTGAAAATGTGTGTATGTGTCAGTTGTGGTCTCCTCCCTTCAGAAAACAAAAATGGTGTGAATAATATGAAATGAGAGTAGTATATAACTTAGAGAAATGTCATTTCGGAATCAGTAAATAAGTTTTTTAAAAAGTAAAGTGCTTAAAATATCACGTAGCAACTATGCATTTAAAAACAAAGCAACAAAAACAGCCACCAAATCAATACATGCCTTAGGTTTATTTTTTGGGGGAAAAAGTGTGGAAATAATAAAAATAAAAGCCTACAGCGTGCATTCAATAAATATCATTGTTGCCTTGAGATTTTTAAGTGTAGTGAACATTGCTGAGGACTCTTAAATCCTAATCACTCACTAGGACAAGAAATCATTATGGCTTCACCACATCTCTAATTATTTGATGATATTGATTAGTTCAGAATCATTATTGGGTCTGAATCTCCTCGCTTCAAAAGATAAAGGTTTGGACGAGATCACCCACCTGAGTTCTACGCATGTCCGCACTCCAGATAAAAGAGCCCTGACAGCTGTCACTGCCTGGGTCCAGCTCTGGGCCGCTGGTTGTAGGAAGGAGGGCCTGGGTGGGAAAGATGAGTTGACTCCTCACTCAAGGCCCTGGGTTCTGGGGAGTGAGATGGCACCCCAAACCTGCTTGAGCGTCTGACTCTGTTACTGTGACAACCGCAGTGTGCAAGGTGGCCAACTCTCTGACAGTCAGCCTCAGAAACTCCTGCCGAGCCCAGGAGGGCAGGCTTTTGGTTGCTACCCTGCAGGTGCGACCTTTGTTGTGATGAATGCATTGGGTCAAAAGCCACTCCCATGTGCGTGCAGGAGGCCTTAATCATAATAATTAATAAGCCCCCAGCAATTATACCCAATGATGTGTGAGGTCAGGAGCAATGTGCGCTGTCAATCAAGGTAGCGCGGGATGGCAAGTGAGTGGCAGAGCCAGGCACGAGCACCTCCTTCTGCAGAATTAATCGTCCCTCAAAACAGCTCTGTCACTCCTTGCCCTAGCCCAGCAAGTGGTGCAGGAGACCTGTCAGTCTCCTGGACCAGAAGGAGAGGTAAGAAGCACAGCTCTCTGTGCAGAGGAGCTGGAATTATCACCACTCAAGGTTCCCGGAGCCTTGGGGTCCTCATTCTGTGCAGTGTGGTTTTTTTTTGTTGTTTTGTTTTGTTTTTTTGGTACCGGGAATTGAACTCGGGACCTTGTTCTTGTGAGGCAGGCGGTGGAACCACTGTGCAGTGTGTTTGAGCTAACAAGGAGAGTGGCAGCCTTTGCTTGATAACAGCTTTTTTTTGCTTGATTCACCCAAAATGTCTGCTTGGGGAAGAAGCCTCGTGGGTGTCTTTGGTGCTTTGAAGGCAGACAGCAAGTTGGTGATGCCCTCCATGGAGGAGCAGCCCAGGGAGAAGGATGGAGACAGACATGTCAGCACTCACAGACGGGCTCCAGTCTGCAGACTCCTGGATCCTTCTCAGCAGCCCTGCGATTTGGGCCAAATTCTGCCTCTTGGTCACTGGGAGACCTTAGAAACGCATGTAATTTTGCTGTGCTGTGATGCTATTGCCAGACCTCAATTTTCTTTCTTTTTTTTTTTTCAAGTTAACCCTTAGTCCTAGAAATCTGATCTATTCCTTGTTCCTTGTCATTCCCTACCCCTCACCCCTCAACCCCAGGAACACATCCACAGCAGAAATTCAAAGACACTGGCGGTTAACATTATTATTCATCCATAAGCCAGAGGAGCCGACAACCCGGCTCCAGCTAATCTCAGTAGAGTAACCCAGGTACTGCACCAGGTGATCTCAGCTCAGGGAGCCTCCCCACACCTGCCATTCTTGGAAGGTGTGGGGAGCAGCCGCATTTCCAGAGGCCCAGCAAGGGCTTAGAGGGTAGGAGGGAGAGCAGGCCCCCTTTGGAGTCTCCTGATCCTGGCAAGTGAGTGGGGGCTATGAAGTCCAGCAGCTTCAAGGCCAAGAGATGGGGAGTGGAGGCATCTCTGCTGACGCTGGAGTGGACTGAGATATCAGTGAGAAACAGAAAGAGACCACACAGAGCTCAACAGATGTGTGGGGACAGAGGAGGACTCAAATGCAGAAACTGCTCATCTCCCTCCACTGTGATGCTCAGGGAGCAGAAGAGGGAGAATTCTGTGGGGCTGAATCAGAGCTGATGGTTGATTCAGAATTTAGGCTCAAGGAGGATGAGGTTGAGTTACAGACAAAGTTGTCTCTCTAAGCATATGGTGTGGTGGTGATTTATCTTGACTGTCAACTTGATTTGATTGACAGAGGCCAAGGAGATTAGTACGGCACATGTCTGGGTGTGTCTGAGGGTGTTTCCTGAGATGATTGACATATGGATCAGCGACCAGGGTGGAGAGACCTGCCCTGATGGAACAAAAGCAGAAGGAGGAAAAAATCAGCCTGCATTTTTAGCTTAATTCCATGTGAATGGGTGTGTTTTTTGCTGCTGCCATTGGCTGTAGGCATAGACTGCAGCTTCTTCAGCCTTTGATGGCAACTCACCCATTTACCCTTCTGGGAGCCTCCAAGCCTTCAGTCTCAGACTGAGTCTGCATCCTTGGCCCCTCTTGTTCTGAGTCTTCCAGTTTCTTGGACTGAGCAGCCATTGAGTTTTTTGACGCTCCAGTATGGAGATGGCCACCGTGGACTCTCCAGCCTTGGATCCTGGAAGCTAATTGAATAAATCTGCTATTCTATTTATAGTCTATTGGTTTGTAATTGTATAACCAATGCAAGTGCCTTGAAGCTATCATACACAGCACACCTCAGTACCCTGACTTCATAGGTAAAACACATCCTTTGATGAGCTGTTCAAATTCAGTTATGGAGAAAGCATTTCATAAACTAGGAAGGGCCATATAAAATCACTGTGACATTCTCAGTGGAGGGAAGGGTCTCAGCTCCTATCAGGAAGCACTTCTCAAAGCTAGGTGAGGGTCAGAATGTCCCCAGAGGACTTTGAAACATTAAGACCAGAGCAGAAGCTAAATTCACCACCCTTAAGTCTGTGGTCAGAGGGCTTTGGAAATTTGAGCCTCATGGAGAGTGATTGTTAACCTTCCCAGAACCTTGGTTGAAGCCCTTCCTTTGGGACCCAGGACAGGTCATTTCCCAAGCTGCACTGCACAATCAGCTTCAGTTAACAGAGTTCACTCTACCTGAAGGTGGTAACTTCCTTTCTTCAAAGCAAAAATATTTATTTATTTACTTTTTATTTTAAACACCTTTTATGGACAGATCATAATTGTACATCTTTAGCGAGAACAGTGTGATGTTTTGGCATATTTACACTGTGCATCGATTGACTAAGGATATTTAGGTTATCTGTCATCTCAAAGATTTACACATGTGTGTGTGTGTGTGTGTGTGTGTGTGTGTGTGTGCTTGGTACAAGGACTGAACCCAGAACCTTTACATGGAGCTAAATTCCCAATCATTTTTAAATTTTTTTTATTTTGAGTTAGGATCTTGCTAAATCACTAAGTTGCTCAGGCTGGACTTGAACTTGTAGACTTCCTGTCTCAGCCTTGAAGAGTGCTAGGATTACAGATTATCATTTCTTTGCGATAAGAGCATTCAAATTCCTCTCTTCTATATAGTTTGTATTCTACCTACAACGTTGTTAATATAATCACCTTCTTTATAACAGAACAGTACCAAGACTTACTCTTCCTACCTGGCTGTGTCTTTGTGTCCATTAAATAAACACTCCTCATGACCTCCTTCTCCTCGTCTTCCCTCCCCACCTTCTGGTATCTCTATTCTGCTCATTTTTATGAGCTCAGCCATATGCATTCCACACGTGAGTGAGATCTTGGGGCATTTATGTTCCTGGTTTATTTTAATTAATATTTTGATCTCCAGTTCCAGCCATGTTGATGGAAATGATAGAATTTGTCCATTTGTGTAGTTGAATAGCATTCTACTGCACATACATATCACGTTTTAAAGAAACTAACTTCTTCCACCAGAGCTGGAAGAAGAGATTTTTTCATTCTGAAATTTCTTTTCTCCTCTTTCTGCATAATGGAGATGATTTGTTCTATTGGAGCCTGTGAGCGAGTCCATTGGAGGCGAGGGTAGCCCTGCTTTGACCTTCACCTTGGGCAGAGGGCAGCAGTGAGCTTCCGCAGCCCTCCAGGTCTCCCTGCTTCCAGGCCTGGCTATCCCTGCATGCTGCTGGCACTGCACCCACCTGAGATGAGGTGGAACCATCAGCCCCTCTGCCCCAACCCAGACCCCCTTGACCAGCTTCCCTGGGATCCCTGTCAGTTGATCGTCCTCACCTGGACCCACAGGATTACGAACATCTGGTGGGAGTTTTGTGTCTACTCTAACGGGCTCTTTGTGACAAGTACTTTGTCCTTTGATTTTAACTTTTTAACATATGTGTTTTTAAATTTGTACAAAGTAAAATCATATTTTCTTCTGAATTTTGTTGTTGCGATGATGATGGTGCTGATCATGATCTGTGTTCAGAGAAACTTCTGTGGTGACTGACAAAAAAAAGGGAGGTAGGTGGAGTAGAGTGGAGGATTTCCAGGATAGGTGATGTGTGCTTCTTCAATTTTGCTTAGTGTTTTTGTTTTATCTGGGAATATT
Organism: Heterocephalus glaber; assembly: GCF_000247695.1. Next base: position 6,736,312 of record NW_004624794.1, on the reverse strand, counting down.
TGGGTTATGATCTTTCTTTTTTTAAAAATTGGCTTGTTGGTCTTTTTATACTTAGTTGCCCAAGTTTTGTGCAGTATAGAAATTAACTTATTACAAATATTACTTTCCAGGTATATCATCTGGAGTTTGATTTTTGTTGATTGTATATTTTTACAAATGAATGTTTTTAATTGTATAGGGCCTGATATAATTCCTTTTTAGGTGCTGAGTTGCTATTCTTACTTTGAAAGAATGGATTGACTCCTAGATGGCATGATTAGTCTTCTGGTTTTCTCATAAGATTTGTCATATTTAAACCTTTGGTTTAAAGTTGAAATTTATTTTTGCCTGTGGTTATGAGATAAAAGTCCAGTTTAAATTTTTATTTTGTATGGGTAACTATTTTTTACAGAATTTTTTTTTTACATGGTCCTTGTTCACAAATTGAATAATTGAGGGTATTTGGCAAATATTTACCTGGCATATACTGGGATCAAATTCTGGATTTTCACTTAACTTCTATAAATCTATTTGTTTATTCTAATGTATATACTATGTTGGCTTTACAACAGTGGCTTTTGAGAAGGTTCTGGTAAGTCAAAAAGTCTTCACTCATTTTAAAAAAATATTTTTGAGCAGGCTGAGGTAGGAGGATTACAAGTTTGAGCCCAGCCTAGGCAACTTAACAATTTAGCAAAAACCCTGTCTAAAATTAAAAGGACTTGGCATACAGGTCAATAACCAGTACTGCCAGGCACAGAAACAAAAGAGCAAGTTTTACATATATTCTTCCATATGAATTCAATGATTATTTTAATCTTTTGAAATCCTAGTGATAATTGAATTTATAATTTTAGAAGAGTAATGTCTTAGAAGAAATGATGCATATGACAATATAATTTTCTCATCTATGAGCATGATATACCTTTCTAACTATTTGATTCTGTTTTACCCCTTTTATTACAATTTTAAATTTGGATTGTACATGTCCTGTGGCTTTCCTATTAAATTTAGTCACTGTCTTCTTGCTATTGCAAATAGAATAATTTTATCTAATTCTAAGTGTTTAGTATAAGTAGCTATTGATTTTTGCATATTATATGTAGTGACCTGATAAGTCTCTTATTATTTGGGGTATTTTTTCCTTAATAAAAATAATGAGTTTATTATTTTTATATGTAATTGATAAACAGAGAAACGTGTATGTTTTTCCATGTTTGGAGAATTATTTTAACTTTATTCCTTGTGTTTTCTAGAACTGCCCTCAGCAAATATGGTAGCCACTTGCCACATCTGAATACTTCAATTTAAATTAAATAAAATTCAAAATTCAGTACCTCCCCCACCTCTGGTCACATTTCAAGTGTTCAGTGTATACACATGGCTAGTGGCTATCATACTGAATGGCACCAGAGAGAGAACATTTCCATTACTGCAGAAATTTCTACTGCACAGTGTTGTGCCAGAACATTCAAGAAAGATGCATAATAATAATAATTTTCATAGTGGTGATGTCTATGTAATTCTTGCTTTTAAATGAACTATTTTACTGTTTTGTTATTTAAAATAATTCAGTAGTAGGTAAGGAAATGCAATGTAGATCAATGATGTGATTTTAATATTGAAAAATAAAAAATACATATATTACTGACTAATACTGTCAGGCTCAAAGGGAAAAAACACTGTCATATGTTGCTGGTAAAAATGTGAAATGCTTGAAGGGAGGGCAGGGGACTGGGGAAAAAGTAAGAACCAAGATACTTCATGTAAAGGTACAAGTTCCCAATGATGAATATAACTGTATCATATAACTAAAATGTACCGATAAACTTAAGGAAAAAAATATGAAATGCTAAAACCTTATGGGAAAGCAAGCTGGCAATATTGTTTTAATATTAGGACCAATACATAGGGATAGATATACAAGAGTATTTATTGCAGCATTATTGGTGCTGGTGAGAAACTGAAAACAAGGTAACTTCTTGCCAACCAAAATGGCTAAAGAAAGTTGTTTATTACTTCACCGTGGAATAGCATGCAGCTATGAAAAAGGAGGTAGAGCTATGTTTAGTGACTTCAAAGAGCCCTTACAAGGTACTGTAAAGTAAGAAAACTAAAATGCAGAAGTGTATACAATAGGCCATTTTTGGCCACCAAGCCATGCCCACAGTGACCCTCCTCCTCCAACCAGGCTTCACCTCCCAAATCACACTTAGCTAAACTCATCAATGAACTAACCCAGGGATGAGTACGTGTACCACACACCCATGATCTAATCACTTCCCCAAAGGCCCACCTATGAAAGCAGGAGGCTTTGCGGGGATGTCTACATACTATAAACCTAACAGTGGGATTCCAGAGAATTCTGTGCATAGAATTAGATGAGTACTGTATGGAGAAACATGTTGGTTGCTCATGTAGCAAGTAGTGCTGGGAAAGAGGGGAAGGTCACAGAAACATCCAAATTATGCAAAATATATGCATATATATCCATGAATAAATACAATGTATAAATGAAGAGCTGATTCTGAGTCTTGTATTTTGAGGAGTTTTTAAAAATAATTTTCTATATTATTAAATTTTATATAAAAAGCAAGTCAGGTGAGTTGAACAACTTCCTGGCACATCACAATGTTCAGAGCAAAAGAAAGAATAAAGCATTTTACTTTTGCCATCGTACCTTAAAATTAGTCTATATTTCAAGGTTAGGCAAATGTTTATATTATTTCCTGATATTAAAAAATTACATTCATTATATTATATAATCTAGTTATTTTAGGTAAAGGGCTTTTTTCCCTAATGTAAGTCCATTTTTCTCTTTGCAGATGTATAAAAGAATCCCTTAATTACCTACTGTGAATTTTAAAAATATATTAATTTTTGAAAATTAAGAATAGGAGTCAGCACCATATTTTTGAACTGCTTTCTCTTTCCTGAGATGTTCTGACAAACTTTCCTTGAGAAGTTCTTGTAAAATATCCTTTTCATTTCTTCAAACTGCCTGTTAAGCACAACAAAGTAGATACACACACTTGTGTGCACACTGACACAACCACATTTACACACATACACGTACATATATACTCACACAAGGGAGGGTGAAAATCACTACTCAGTGGTGTGTGTGTGTGGAGTAAAAGTAGTTTGCTCTTCCTGCTTTGTTTTTCTCAACTTTCTCTGGCATTACCAGTAATTGACTTTTCCACATAAATTTTAAAGTCATTTTGTCAAGTTTTATCTCAACCCTAGAAGAGATCCTTTAAGGATTTTTGTTTAGCACTGCCTAAATGAAATACGTTAATTTGGAAGAATTAGGATTTTGAAATGTTGTCTCTTCATAGCCAGAAATATGATTTGCATTTTCCCTTAAAAATTATTTGAATTTTCTTTATGCAGTTCTTTTAAGACTTTAAAATTCATGTTTTTTTTTTTTGTGTGTGTGTGTGTGTGTAATTTATACCAGCAGTCACTCTTTTTTGGGTGAATAGTGCGCTGAGTTTTGGAAAATATGTATAGCAGCGTAGCCAACGTCACAATCAAGATGAGAATACTTACACTACTATGGAAAAGGACTCATGACCCTAGTGTCCAGTCCCTTTCCTACTTTGTGTCCCTAACTTTTGCTTTATTCCCAGAATGTCCTATTATTGAAATTGTACAGTGTGCATTCTTTTGAGTCATTTAACATAATGATTTTAAGATAAATGCACATTGTTGTATCAGGAGTCATTCCATTTTACTGAGTGACATTTTATTTAATGGATACACCAATTTTGTCCATTCCCTTGTCAATGGACATTTTTGGTGTTTTGAGTTTGGAACAATACAAATAAAGCTTCTATAAATGTTTTTGTAGAAGACTTTTTATGAACATATGTCTTCATTTTGACTGAAAATATCATATATGTTTAATATGCAGGGTAAAATATACTCAATACAATATGCTGAGCGTAATATGCTGAACATATGTTTAGTTTTATAAGAAATTGCCTGTTTTCAAGAAATTATATTTTTCACATTCCCACCAACAAAGTGTATAAGTTCCAGTTACTTCTTCTCTCCAACAGTTGGTATTTCCAGTCTTTTTTTTCCCCATATTTTTATTGTAGCAAATACATGTAACGTAATATTTACCATCTTAATCATTTTTAATTCTGCTAAACTACTACGGTTTAATGGCGTTACAGAGTTGTACATTCATATTGTTATGAAGCCATTGCCATCCTCTATTTTAGAACTCAATCCCTATTAAACAGTCTGCTCTCTCCCCTACCCATAACTCTTGGCACCCACCATGCTACTTTCTGCATCTATGATTTTGACTATTGCCACCTACGGTCGAATAATAAAGTAATTTTCTTTTTGTGAGTGGCTTCTTTTACTTACTATAGCATCTTTATTATATTTTACTTATTATAGGTTCTTCCATGTTGTAGGGTATGGCAAAATTTTCTTTCTTTATAAGACTGAGTAATAATCGCTTCTCGGCCTTTTGGCTAAGATCAAGTGTATAAGGCTGAGTAATAATCCATTGTATGTATATGCTACATTTTCTTATCAAATACCCATCAAAGGACATTTAGGTTGCTTCTACATCTTAGATATCCTCAATGATGCTGCTGTTAGCATCGGTGTACAAATATCTTTAGGACTGTGCTTTCATCCTAATGAGTATACACTCAGAAGTGGAATTGCTGCATCATATGGCAATTCTATGATAATAGTTATTTTTTTAGAATTTCTGTACTGTTTGCCATTGTTTTAACAATGCCACTAACCATTCACAAAGGCTCCAGTGTCTCCACATCCTTGCCACTGGTTTTCGATAGGTGTCATCGTAATGTATGTGAAGAGGTATCTCACTGAAATCTTGATTAACATTTCCCTAATGATCAGTGACTTTGAGCACCTTTACATGTACTATTGGCCATTTGCATATCTTTTTGGAAAACTGTCCATTTATTTATTTATTTATTTATTTATTTATTTATTTATTTATTTTTGGTACCAGGGATTGAACTCGGGTCCTTCTGCTTGCAAGGCAGGCGGCGGAACCACTGAGCTAAATCCCCAGCCCCGAAAACTGTCTATTTAAATCTTTTGTTCCTTTTTAAATCAGGTTGTTTTCTGTTGTATTGTTGAGTTTTAGGAGTTCTCTGTGTAATCTGGATACTAATCTTTTACATAATATGTAAATATCTTTCCCATTCTGTGGTTTGCCTTCTCATTATGTCAATAGTGTCTTTTCATTCTCAAATGTTTGAAACTTTCATGAAGTCCAAATTAGTATTCTTTCTTTTGTTGCCCATACCCATGTCTAATCTTTTTAGTTTTAACCATTCTAGTGAGGCCACAGTGTTTGCACTTTGATTTTTTTCTGAAGAGTAATGATGTTGAACTTGGCCAATATATAACTGCTCAAATTTTTGGCCTATTTTTCTCTTTGTCCCTTTGTCTAGTTATTGAACTGTAAGAGTTCTTCATATATTCTGGATATAATTCCTTTATTGTGTTTTGGAAATATTTACATTTTCATTTTTAAATTATGTGTATTAAGAAGCAGAAATCTTAACACTGATGAAATCCAATCTACCAACATTTTCTTTTGATTTGTACCTTTTTTAGCCTAGAATTCTTGACCTAAGTCAAGATCACAATGATTTTCAACTATGTTTTGCTTTTTGTTCCCAGAACTAATTTTAGTCCACACACTTAGGTATATAATCCATTAAAAATTTTTAAGGTTTGTAGGTTTTTCCCTCATATGAATATCCAATTGACTCATCACCATTTGGTAGGTGCTATGCTTTTGTCATAAATCAGGAATCAATTGTCAGGAATTAATTGATCACATATACATGGTCTCAATCTATTTGGGTTCCTCAAGCTCTATGTCTATTCCTATGCCCACACCACATGGTCATGATTATTGTTACTTTATATTAAGCTTTGAAAGCAGGGATTATGGTACTTCCAAACTTGTTCCTTATAAAATTTATTTGGCTATTCTAGGTCCTTAGCTTTTACAGATAACTTTTAGAATCACTTTGTCAAATTCTTTAATGAAATAATCATGCTAGCATTTTAATTGTGATTATACTATACTTACAGTTCATTTGGGAGAGAATCAATATCTCAGTGACTCCATGAAAATGGTATATTTTCTCCTTTTTGTTAGGTCTTCTTTAATTTTCTTAGCAGTGCTGTAGTTTTCTGTTTATTAGTCTTGCATATATTTTGTTTAAATATAATTATCCATATTCAGTATTTTAATATAGCTATAGACATTTTAATTTTTAATTCATGATTATTGTCAACAAATAAGCACAATGGATATTTTCTTATTAATATTATATCCTATGACTTTGTTAAACTCTAATTAGTTCTAGTAGCTTTTCTTTCTGGATTCCTTAGACTTTTCCATCTAGAAAATTATATCATCTGCAAATAAAGATAATTTTATTTCCTAATTTCGAATATGTCCATCTAGAGAAATTACCTTCACCAAAATTTTACAGAACATGATTTGTTAAAAGCAGAAGAAATGATCACCTCATTAGATGAATTGCAAACTGGAGCTGGGTACTTACTGGAAATGGCAGGGTAATTCAGTAATTCCCCCTCTTCCTCTTGGTAAAATTGAAGTCTGTGTCTATTGAGAATAGAAGTGAGAGTTAGAAGCTGAGTCTGGGAAATTATATGGTGAATTCAAACTGTATAAATACATTTGGAGTGTTCAGATTAACATATTTCACTTAGCAAAATGTCAATCCAGGTTCATGCATGTTGCTGCTAATGGCAAGATCACTTTTTTAAAATGCTGAACAATATTCATTCATATGTGTGTGTGTGTGTGTGTATCACGATTTCTTTATTCAGTAATTCATCAATGGAGTTTTAATTATTTCCACAACTTGGCTATTGTGAATAATGTAGATATATAAATTTAAATGTTCTTATCACAAATAAAAAAAAAGGAAGAGCTGGGTACTGTGGATCTAAGTTCCAGATAATTGTTGGACTAAGGCAAGAGGATTATTTGAGCCCAGAAATTCAAGGTCAGCCTGGGGAATATAGCCTCAGATATTTTCTTAGTGATAATGATAATAATAATAATAATAACAATAATGATGATAACGATAATATGTGAAACAATGGATGTGTTAAATATTAATTATCTTGATGGTGGTGATTATTTCACAATCACATCAAAATAGCAATTGTATATAGGAAATATGTACAATTCCAATTTGCCAATTATATCCCAACAATATTGAGAAAAGGATTGCAGGAGATAATTCACATGGAGCCCTTAGAATGTGGCCTGTGTCAGGGAAAGCTGAGTTGGGCCTTTAGGGTAAATGTGCTTGAGAGAAGTCCTTTCCTGGTTGACATAGTTATAATAGTTATCATAGTTACCATAATTATACAACCAGCACTCACAAACTGCAAGCTGAAATGGGTCCAGGGGCATCTGACAAATTGCAAAATATTACATTTTTCCTCAGTCTGACCAATGAAATCAGAGAAGTGACAGCTTCCATCAGTGATGGGTACAGAAAACACTTTCTGTGACAATTAAAGCTTACTAGAAATCTCTGCTGTCTTAGACAAAATTTGGTTCCTAATTTGAAAGGTTTCTAATTGGAAAGCACCAACAAATTTCCTGTTATTTAATAGCTAAAAGCAAAAGCTATTTAAATCAAACTCCATACACAAAAATCTATGGCATCTTAGAAGAATATGGAGAACACTAATTTTAGAAGAATCTCAGACATAGTTAATAATAGTTTTATTACTATTAATGTTATTGATAATTATAATTGGACTAACAATTTTGATATTTTAACTTTGATAAAAGGAATATTATTATTACCATTGTCATATAATTATTAGCATCATAATTATATACAAATGACTATATTCTTAATAAACATCCAAGTTTCTTTTATTAACCTAGTAGTGAAACCCAATTGAAAGTCATGGATATAAACATCTAGGAAAAATTTTAAGAATGGTATAGAATCTACTTTAAGAAAATAAGGAGAAAAGTAATAAAAATTTAAAAAACAACTTTGAATTAAAGAGCTGTTAATATAATTGAAAGGGGAGACAGAATCCCCAAAATCTCTTCAAATTAGCTTGGAGTTCAAAGTAATTGTAATCAAAACATTGAAAGGATTTCTCCAGGTAGAGCAGGGAACAAAATGTTTCTAAAGTGTGCCTAGAATGTTTATATGTGTGAACGCCAGCTAAAAAAATCAAAACCAAAAAATAATTGGATCTGTTTTCTCTCTAAGAAACTATATTAATTACTCTTTAACAACTATAAGCACTCCTGGAACATGCTAGGGAACCTTGTGGAGGGAAGGCACAGTAACCTTATGGTGCTGAGGATACTAGTGTACAACTTGTCATCATGGAACCAGGTGAGAAGGATGCCCAAATTTAGCTGAGGCGATGGGGTTCTCAGTGAGATGGAAATCTAAAGTCTCTAGGTGGTCTTGTTCTACCAAATAAAATACATTATGAAGCAAGAATTATTAAATTTGATAATGGCACTAAAAGAAATACAGATGGCCATGGATATCAATGGGTTATACATGCGTGAATTCAATCAACTGCCAATGGAAATCATTACACAAAATGTTGCATTGTTGCTGATATGTACTACATAGATAGTTAAGCCTAGGATGGTTGGGTCTCTACTGAGCATGTGCTAGCTTTTTTCTTGTTATTATTTCCTGAACAACATACATAACAGCCATCTGCACAATATTTACAATGTACGAGGTATTACAAGTAATCTAAAGATGAATTAAAGTTAATGGAAAGATGTGCATAGATTATATGCAAATACTAACCTATTTTATACAAGGGACTTGAGCACCTGAGAATTTTGTATGTGAGGGATCCTGAAACTAATCTACCTCAGATACCAAGGGGGAACTGTATACAAATCTATAACGCAGCTCAGTGGTGTTCCAAAATGTTTTGTTAAAAGGCCTTAATATTTGAACAATATGCCCCAAATGGTACTGGAAAGCTACACGTGTTAAAGAAGCAGATTTTTGCATTTGCATCATACTCTAAGCTGGACAAAAATGTTACATTTTAAGTAAAAAATCTAACCATGACAAATTATAAGAATATATCAGTGCATCTTGAAATGACCTCTTGCCTGGAAAAGAACTAAATACGGAGGAAAAAAAATCATAGTGAACCAATAGATTTGACTGCATAGAACTTAAATATTTTATCTATTCAATAAGATAATAAAGAGAACTCATAACTGGGTATTTTAGTCACTTTTCTCATTGCTGGGACCAAACACCCAATACTGACAACTAAAAGGAGGAGAGGTTTATTTTGGCTCCCGTTTCAGAAGACTCATTCTTAGCGTGGTGAGTGATGGGAGGGTGTGGTACAGAGGAAAGCTGCTCACCTCACACAGCAGCCAGGAAGTAGAAAGAGGGAAACAGGAGCCAGGAGGAAGATGAGTCCCTCCCAGGCAGCACTCACAATGACCCCCTTCTCAGACCAGACCACGCTCCTCCTGATAGCAAGCCTGCTATAGTGCCCGATATTGCAATCAATCACCTTCCACAAACCTCCCTCCGAGCACCTGAGGCTTTGGGGACATCCAGATACAAACGGGGAAAATATTTTCTAAAAATATACTACATGATCTTCATCTTACCTACGCAGAAGCTCATGGACATAAAAAAGTCAAGATTCCAAAGAAATGCAAAGGCAACACAAACAAATTGAATCATAAGTAAAGACTGATGTCTAAGTATGTAAAATCATCAGTCACGAAGCAATTTATCATGCCATTTTACACCATCAATGCATAGATTTTTTTAAAAACTGCCCTTTCTTTCATTCTGTTGGTGGTTTCCTTTGCTGTGCAGAAGCTTTGCAATTTGATGTGATCCCCACTTGTTGTTTCATTGTAATATTTCTTGTGCAATCAGGGTTTTGTTCATAAAGTCTTTGCCTACAGCTATGTGTTCAGGAATTTTGCCTATTCTATCTTCCAGCAGGTTAAGTTTCTGTTTTAATATTTTGATCTCTGATGCATTTTGATTTTAGTTTAGTGCATGGAGAGAGATACGGGTCTGGGTTTAATCTTCGGCACGTGGAAAGCCAGTTTTGCCGGCACCATTTATTAAAGAGGCTACCTTTCTTCCAGTGAAGGTGTTTGGCTCCTTTGTCAAAGATATGGTAGCCAAGTGCTTGGAGTTGTTTCTGCATCTTCTAGTCTGTTCCCTTGATCCTCAAGTCTAAAGAGACCAAATGTGGAGTTGATGGAAGAGTAAATTGTCGTTAAGTGGTAAGAGAGCAATTTAACACCATGCATAACAGGTTTTGAAATGTTCACATTTTAATTTAATAAAACTGTTTTAACAATAAGTTCTTATTTTTCAAAATGTGCAAATGTGCTTCCTAGAAAAGCATAAAACATAGACAAGAGAGGAACACATGAGCATGAAGTAATGGGGGGAGTAATGCAAACCTTCCTACTCCTGATGGGCTGCAGGGGTCATCACCTATGTTTACGCAGAGGGTCGAAAGACATGAGAAGCTGTGTGTCATGCAGTGATACATAGATTGAGGAAAATATTCACAATCCCTAGCAGATAAGGAGTATAGATAAATTAATTTTAATTTATTTAGTTTTTAATTGATATATAAACACATAAAAATTATACATTTATGGGGTTATCATGATGTTTTGATACATTTATACATTGTGTACTGTTTAAATCAGGTTAAACATATCTATCTCCTCAAATATTAATCATTTTACTATAAAATATCCAACAACTTTTTGAAATATATAGCACGTTATCATTATTTACAGTCACCCTACAATATATAAAGAGTATCTACTAATAACAAAAAGACAAGTGACCCAGTTACAAACATGGCAAAGATTGTCAACAAGCAATTCACAGAAGAGGAAATCTAATGGATAAACTTAAAGAACACCTTTAACATCTGGGAATCGGAGAAGAAAATTTAAAATAAAAACTGAAATACCATGATCTATCCATCAGGCTGCCAATTATGTACCAGTAACAGCAAGGGCATAGCAAGTGTCCCCTATACTGCCCCTGAGAAGGTGACCTGCTTCAGCCTTTTGGGGACGTTGTCTTAGCATATCTATTGAAACAAAAGTGTGTGCAGCCTCTGGCCCAGCGATTTTACTTTATGGCTCTATCGTAGAGAAATAACGTGCAATATTTTCAAAAAGGGAGGAGGATGAATCTTCTGAGGAATGGTGGAATGTCTTGGATGTGTGAGAAGTATAGAATGTGATGTGTGTGTGTGAGAGAGAGAGAGACAGAGAGAGACAGAGAGAGAGGTTGAGAGATTGAACGAGCTGTGTATTTTTTCCCAAAGGGATAACGCATACACATACTAATTAACTGAGAGGAAAGAAAAATTATAAAATACCCGTGTGCTTGAGAGTAAAAGTCTATTTTTATTAGATCTGTGTTTTTCTTTATACCTTGTTCTTCCGCAATACTTTTGTTAAGTCAATCTCTGTTTCTCCCTCCTCTCTCTTTCTCTTCCTTCCCCCTCCCTCCCCTCCCTTTCTTCTTTCTTCTCCTTTCTTTCTTTGCTTCCTGTTCATGAACAAAACTACAGTAATGGAAAGGGCTAGTACCTTCTTTTAGCACTGGCTATTTTATAAGGATGGAGTAGGGAATGGAGGAACGGGATGGATTAGTAATTGTTTTATATGTGCAGCTTTGCTTTTCAACACTGATTTACAAGGAACACAGGGTGATTTTAGAATTTTAGAAAATGGAATTAATGAAAGATTCTAGGACAAGATTAGACACTAAAGCCCCCTCCCTGTAGAAAAGATGAAAAAATAAAAGTAACACAATGTTTTTAACAATCTTCGCCTCTAATGAGCAGAAAGATTCTGTATAGTGATTTGCTTCTTCATACTATTCTGGGCATTCTAAATTTGAATTAAAAATCATTCATTCCAAATTATTATTGAAAAGTATGTTAATGAGGTCATTTCGCAATCCTCTTTCCTTCAAGGTTGAGGTGGATTTTGCTTTTGTGGAGGCCTCTGTCTTCAGGGATAGAATGTCACACTCAGTTCTCCGGGTAGGTCAGAGATGGCATTGCTGGTCTTCCACTTCTGCCAGGTAGCTTTGGGGACTCCAAAGCCCCCAGGAAGGAGGGGCCTGGCAGGTTATCTCAGCAGAGCCCAGCAGAGCCCCTTCTCAGAGGGAAGGTGACAGTGGCTTGTCTAGGGAAGGGGCCTTTTGTGTGTCGATGTCCTCCAACTAAGCCAGCTGTCACTTGCCATTCAGCATGTAGATCCACCTGGTTGGTACAGGAAGTGGCCACACAGCACATTCCAGGGACAGGAACACAGTCCTGGTGGCAGGGAGGTGGCAGGAATAGTGACTGGAGAAACCTTGGCTCTGTGTGGGCTTTGGCTGGAGCCCACCCTGCCCTGCAGGGCTGGAGTGGGGCTAGGGCTTCTGGAGAGCCCCGCTCTGGGGCCCTTCCGTTCTGGGCCTGGATGAGAACTCTTCCACCCTGGCAATAAAGTGGGGAAGGAGACAGTAAATAAGCAACGGGCAAAATTAAAACCAGTAATGAGCCGTATGAATATTGTGGTGTTATAACATTGGAGACACATTTATTTGGGAGCATTGCATGTTCTGGGAAAACATAATGGCCTTATGGCTGCATGGCCTCATTTTCTCCGCCGAGTTTCCGCTCTCCGCTCATGGGCCCCGGAGGCTGGCAGCATCCGCACCTGTGCCCAGATGCTTTTACAGCCTTGGCAGGGACAGGCGGGTGGGCTGGAGCCTTCCGGGTAGGGAGGGGCCCTGAAGGGGGGAAGGCTGCTGCTACCCAGCCTAGTGTACAGGGAAAGGTGCCAGGGAGGTCAAGTCTGCCAGAAAGGCTGCAGGCCTTTCCACAAGGACATGGCCCTACCCTCCTGGTCCCCTTGTCCTGACACCTTACCACACCCTTGAGCCCCTGCACATGGAGTGTCTCATGAGTTTTGCTCAGGAAAGGGTCAGAACTTGTTTCAGTGGGCTGTGTCCTTCCTCTTAACTCCTTTCACTTACCTCAGGGGTTGACTTGGAATTGCTGTCACCCCAGCAATTCTAGAAAATGCCCTTCAGAGACAGGCTTGTTTGGGACACACCTGTAATTCCAGGACTCTGAGAGGCTGAGGCAGGAGGATCTCAAGTTGAAACCCAGCCTGAGCAACACTGTGACATAGGAAGATCCTGTCTCAAAATAAAAACATTTTAAAAGGGCTAAGATTGTAATTCAGTATGAAGATCGTGGGTTTGGGGCCCAGTGCCACAAAAAAGAAAAAGAAAAAGAAAAAAAGGAAAAATTTAAAAGCCCTTCAGGTCCTAATGCCCTGGGGCAGGGAGAGAAGGAGAATTCAGAGCAGTAATGGGTTGGACTGGAAAGTTTAGTTGAAAAGGTCTTTAGGGGAAACCTGGTAGGAGAAACTAGTTCCTAGAGGTTTTGCACGCTCAGGAACTGCTTCTAGGATAAGGAGCTCCGTAAGGTCCATCTACCCGTGGAGGAGACCTGCAAGGGAGTCAGACAGAAAGGACTATGTAAAAATGCAGCTTCTTCCATGGAAGGGGGATTCCACCTCCCAAGCTGGTCTACAGAGAAACACTTTCAAGACAAAGTACTTGGAGACCAGCAAGCAGTTTATTAAACAAACCATTGCACAGCCAGATTGGCTTTTTCCTCTTGCAGCAGTGGAATAAAGAACCTGCGCTGCCCATAGTGGCACATACCTGTCATCCCAGAACTCAGCAGGCTGAAGCAGGAGGATCCCAAGTTCAAGCCCAGCCCATGCAACTTAGCAACTTATCAAGACCTTGTCTCAAAATTTAAAAAGGGTTGGGGATGTAGCTCAGTGCAAAGGCCTTTGGTTCAATCCTCAGAACTGAAAAAAAATAATAATAAAAAACCCCATAAATAAGGAAAGAACTTGGCAAAGGTAGGGTACCCTGGGGCTGTCTAGGTGGCTTTTTTGTGGCTTTGCTACTGTGGAGAAGCCAGCAGAATCACTTTCATGCCTGTCCATTGTTTCCAAAGTTATTGCAGGAAAATAAGTTTCTGTTGGAAATTTCTAGCTGGATTATTCTAAAACCAGGTCACGAGGTTTGAGCCTGATCAACTTGTAGAAATGTTATACAGTTGGTCATATTTCTTCAGTGTGTGACTATTTATGAATTAAATATACATGCTTGGCAAAAAAGAGAATAATTTAAAAAGTACAGTGCATTCATATTTTACATATGCACTCTTAATCTGTCCTCTCTATAGGAGACACGGGAAGTCTTGCAGGGAGGAGGGTCGGGTGCACAAAACCGCATTTGCTGTTCTTTATGTGGTTTTCAGGAGCAATCTTGAGTCAGCAGAATTCTGCCCAGGTGCTGGGTCGGCCCCTGGTTTGGCTCACTCTGTGTGAGGCAAGTCTAGCACAGCTGAAGCTCGCCATGCCTTCTGTTGTAAGCATGGGAATAGCTGAGCTCAGGCAGGGAAGATATTTGTTCAGGATCAGGGGAGGAGCTGAGGCTGAATTCCATGCATGTGGCTCCATCCCTTCCTTCTTTGTCTATGCACTCCATCTTCTGTGGTGTCTTGCCTCCCCAAGTACACATCAAACTCAGCTAGGACCATGCCGTTATCCTTTCCCTTTTAAAGTGCCAATTCAAACAACCCAGAGCTGAGCTGAGCACATATCAGCATCTCAGTAAACAGTCAATGTCTCTGTAGAGGCTGAGTTCTTTAAGCTAACAGAGGCTTCCTGCCTCAGGACATTTGCACTTGACCTCCTCTATGCCTGACACCATCTTCTCCAAATAGTGTGTGTGTACTCATGCCCATGAGTCTATTGCAAATGACCTAGTTGTGCTGTCATCCACTTATTTCCCCCACAGGGTGGGGGCAGGAGCAGATCTGCAGATGCCCTCAACGTAGTGGCCCATGGTAGGGACATTTCACACACCCTGAAGGCAGCATCTTGTGAGTCTGGGCCATGGGAGAGAATATCTGGTCTGTTAGCTGGAAGCTGAACTGATGATCGACATCAAGAGGGAATTTGGCTCTTTTAAGACAAATACTTCCAGATGCCAGGATCACTGGGTCCCCGTTACTACCCAGATGGGACTGGGTGGGTGCCAGGCAAGTCACAGCAGTTGATAAAATCAAAAAGGTAGTTAATCACAGAGTAGCGTGCTTGGGCAAATTCCTAGAAGGCTGGATCAAGCCCGGGGTGGTTTAACAGTGGAGGAAGTGCGCCAGGCCCACAGAGAACTGGGGAACGTTACCCTGTCTCTAGCGACAGTCCAGTCTGGATCATCCCACAGTTGAACCTGCTCCCACATAGGCCTGCCATGTGCAGTTTGGAAACCCTCTGACAGAATCAGATTTTCCACGGAGATTGCAATTGACGAGCTGCTTCCTGGTCGCTGGGAAGCATTCGGGCGGGCCGGCACTGTGTTGACTCGTCTGTTTCCAGATCCAGATGGAAGTGTTTGAGGTAAATGAAATGCAGGGAAACTAAGTGGAATGAAACCTCTGGGAGCCTCGTAGGGCACTTTCTGCTTAGACTGTGATTTGAGACATTTAAATATGTCTCAAATATTCAGGCAGACAATCTCACGTTCTAGGGTGCTTTCCCCATACCACGCACGGCATCGGAAGGATCGGGGCTATAAACCAATACTGCTGTTCTTTAGGCCAATCACAACTGGTGCTGCACCGTCAGAGCGGAACCCAGAGAAGCGTGTGTTCTGGAGTGTGAGCCATCAGGGCACCCTCATCTCTCACCTGGATGACCACAATAGACCCCCCAAAGTTTCTCTGCTTCATCTCACCCCCTCCAGTGCCTTGAACATCCAGCAGTGATGGTATGTTTAAGTATAGAAAGTCACTATCAATGGCCCCGCCTAAACCTTTGCAATGCCTTCCCACTGACAGTAGAACAAAATCTGAATTCCTTGTTGCCTGAAGGACCTATGTGAAATTACTCTCCTTACTTCCCCGACCTCATCTATTGCTTACTGCAGCCACACTGGACTCTGTGCTCCTCAAACAAGGCAAAGGCCTGCCTGCCTCAGGACATTTATACTTGCCCTGCTCTGTGCCTGACCTGCTCTTCCCTAGGCTTAACTATCTTTTCACACTCATCTCTCAGCTCAAATCTCACCTATCCAAGGAGGTTATTCAAAGTAGTGCATCCTAGCTGCTATCTTTCCCATTGCCCTGTTTTATATTCCTCAAAGCATTGGTCATTTTCTGAAATTATTGGATGACATTTTAATTTGCTGTTAATTATGTGACTTTTGTTTTACTAGGATATAGCCATCCTGAGTTCAAAGTTTCATCTTTTTCATTCTCTGTCATATCCTTAGAACCTGGAATCATTTTTGGCCAAAGGAAGCTCTCCATAAATATTTGGTGGAAAGATGGATGGATGGATGGATGGATGGATGGATAGATGGATGAATGGGTAGGTAGATAGATAAGTGAGTGGGTAGATGGATATTTGGGTGGGTAGGCAGTCCTGTGTCACTCATAAGGAGTTCCGGGTTTCTACGTGGAGGTCAGTACAAGGAATTCCTTGAGGTCAAATAAATTGGCACAATATCAAGCCAGAACAATTCTGCTGTTGACTCTTTTCTGGATTTAAGGATCCTTACTATTTTTTCAATGGTACCCCACATGAAGGAATAGTTATTAGGAACTAATAAGTTATTTTTCCAGTTATCTTTTTTCTTCTCTTTTTATTCCAACAATAAACACTAGAAATGAATTCTGGATGAGCAAATTTTGATAATGGACGTTCTCTTCCCAATGTAACATTGTAATTGTGACTGCCATTGTTTTTTTAAACCAGATCACCTTCTGTTGCTGACTAGAATGCGAATTTGAAGAAATTGGTTCGTGATCTAACTAAGAAATGGACTTTCATGAGAATGAGTTCTTCATGAAAGTGGTGTATTTCATGAGGAGTTGCCACGGAGGACTAAAGACAAAGTGTGCTTGTAAATTATTTATTTTAGCAAATGCCAAACAAGACACAGAACTGCACATAACAATGCTAATTATTACAGAAAATAATTTCCTTTTAAAGTAACGTTAAGTTTTCTTTGATAATAAACACAATCAAAACGTCTTTGAGGAACATTTAGAAATTTATAAAGGAAACTGTTAATAATCATACTCTAATTCTTCCACTTTGAGATAACTATTCTATTTGAGTTTTCTTTCTCTTTTCTGTGAATATGGTTGTAAACATATATATATATATGTATATATATATATATATATGTTTTACATGGTTTTAATTATCTATGTATTTTTTAAACTTTTTTTTCCACTGAAAATTACATCTCACATATTTTTTCAGGTCATTTGAAAGTTCTGAGAAAACATCACTCAGTTGCTCCAAAATACTTTATTATATAGACTGGCATTGTCCTACAGAAAACGTGAACCAGTATGGGATTTTAAATTTTCCAGGAGCTTCAGTAAACAGGTAAAAAATGCATGTGCAATTAATTTTAATCACATATTTAATTTACTCCCACATATGTAAACCTGTCTTTTCAACACATAGTTAACATACCGACTATTGAGACATTTTACATTTTTTGAACTAAGAGTTTGAAATCTATTTTACGTCTCAGTTCAGATTGACCACTTGTAGGAGTTCAGTAGCCATCTGTAGTCAGTGGCTACCATATTCAGTTTCACAGATCTAGTCTATTAAGAATTGGTAGTGTAGTAGTTTATAAATAGTGGAAAGAATTTCACAGTAATACCCCATATTCCAACTTAAGACCCTTTTCCAAGAATAAAAACAGGCTGAAGTTAGAGGTCCAGTTATCTTCTACCAGGTCTCAAGGTGATTAATTCAGTTTGATAGCTATGAGATACAGCCTCAATTCCTCAAAATGCTAAATGAAGTGGAAAGATGTTGAAAACAATGTTTTTCAAATTACGCATTTGATACCATTTTGCCTCTTTTCAATGATGATTTCCTGGGCCCTAATAAAAGTTGATGTCTCCTTGTATACTAAGATCATATTCAATACAAGGCAAATGAATTGAATTAGGTTGGATGGTATTGATTATGATCAGTCCTGCTTCAGCTCTGGGTTTCTCTGCTCTCTTTAGTGGAATCCTGGGTCTCTTGTTCCTGATATTGTGGGTCCCTCCTGCCTCCCCTCCACATATCAGAATGAAATGCTTACATTTGGTAGAGCTATTACATCTGAGAACCAACTGGGGCAGACTCACTTTTAACTTCATTCTTAGACCAAAAGGATTGGAATGGAATCCAAGGGGCCTAAGTGGCACCCAGGAGAAGTCTTGCCATTGCAAGGGTCTTACTTCCATCCCAACCACCACAACAGGAGAGGGCAGGAGGGCAGGAAGGAAGACCTCATGAAGGAGGAATGAGAGAAGAAGAGGGGAGGCTATCTATATCCCCTGTGGACCTTCCTACCCATTTATGAGATTCAGGCCGATAAAGGCATCCCAGAATTCCTCTAAGCTCTTGAAGGCTTGGTGGCTTAAATCCAACTGGAGTCCATCCAGAATTTCCCACTGTGTGTCTCCCACATATCATGTATTCGGTCCTGGGAGCAGAGCGGTGAATCAGATTGTATATCCGCCTCTGAGGTGACCCATGGAGGGAAATGGATAATAATCCCAAACAACAACATATCTCCTGTGATAAGAGATCTGCCTGGAATTCTGTGTGCAGTAGCTCTTCTCTGGGAAGCTCTCCAAGATGTCTTCATGGAAGACAAGACTGCCCAGCAGTGTGACTTTAGGAGGCCTCTTCTTCCTCCCTGAGCCATATAAAATGAGCATCACAAAATCCTGACAGAATACCAAACATGCAACCACTCCCAAGAATTTGCTGCCATAGCTATTATTGCTCTTGTTTTCTCAGAATGTGAGCAGGTAGGTAGGGACCATGTGGTAAGGCACAGCCTGCGGGTGATGGGGAGTCACTGATTGGGTCAGGGAAGATATGCAGTTTTAGACATTGTCGTGGTACAGGGGCTACAGAACTGCCAAGTAGAAAGGGCTTAGAGCTGCCATTCATGTACATAAGGCATCTAGAAGACTCTGCTTGTGCCTGCATTTGTGTAGCTATGATGCTACTGTTTTAGATTTTGAGTAATGATCAATCAAGTCCAGCATTTTTAAAAGATGTATTTATTTTCCCTTCCTTCACTCCCTCCCTCTGTCCTTTTGTGGTGGTGGAGTTGGAAGTAAGGGCCTTGAGCATGCTAGGCATGCACCCTGTCACTGAGATACATCCCCAGTCCTTTTTATTTTTTAATTTGAGACAGAGTTTCTCTAAGGGGCCAAGATTGGGTTCAAACTTACAATCCTCCTGCCTCAGCCCCCTGAGATATTGGGATTATAGGCATGTGCCACCATGCACAGCTAAAACTTTCTTTTTGTGTGTTCTTTCTTCTCTTTGCTGTCATCACTACTGCTGTGGTCATTGCTAGATCTAGTGTGTGTTCAGGAAAGACCAGGCATAGGTGGCTGGGTGCTCCCACTGCACTGCCCACAGGATGAAAGATGGACATGGTAGGGCAGGGATGCCAGCAACAAAACTCAAGTGAGTAAATGAAGGACCCCTTAACTCCTGCCCAACGGAGGTCCTGGAATTGCTTCCTGAATAGTGCCTCCATATTTACACAGCCACCTCCTTTCCCTTTATCTCAGTCATCCGAAGTTTAAGGAGATTTAAAACCATTGGGGTGTTATGCATAAAATACAACCTTGGGTCCCTGATGGAATTCATGCCCAGGTTCTGCTGAAGCTGGGCCGGAGCCCACCCCTCCAGGGTGTCTGGGCTGTCACTCTCCCCATCCGTCTTTCTGACTGTAAAAATTAAACACATGCACAGGAGGGTTTGCGAGGCAGAGTTATGGGGGATGTAAAGTGCATGTCAGCAGATAAACTTGGCCATCCTGCGGTGGAGCACCCAATCATGGGGGTGCCCATGGGTAAGAGGGGTCCCAGAGTAGAGGGAGCAATAGGGAAATTGCAAAGAGTACAGGGAGCAGAGGGGTCTGCTGGTTGGGGTGAGGGCTGCTGGGAACCCAAGTGTTTCCAGGAGTGAGTCTGGTTCTCTGAGGCCCCTTTAGCCCTCTTTCCCATCATAGCTAAGCCTTTGCTTGCAAGAGATAGCAGAGAGGAGCAGGAGGCTGAACCTGCAAGAGAAGGTACCAGGCAGCTATAAGGCTATGGAGAGAGGCAAGAGTCCCTGTGGAATAGCAGGAGTTGGCACACCCAGACCCCCCCCTCATGTGAACATCCCTAAGAGTAGGCCCTGTGGATTTCAGACAAGATGTGAAAACATTGCCAACTCAGTGGAGAAACCTGTGCGTACTTTCAGATGGGCACCAAATATTGTGACTAGAGGGCAGGACATCAGAAATTCTGCACAGATTACTGGGGGAACTACTGTAGCTGTCACTGGGACCCCTCTGCAGTGGGTATGAGGTGCAGGGACACCCAAACAGCCAAGGTCACTGTAGAAGAAGGTCTGTACCAATGATCCCTGGGGGCCTGGCCTCATGCAAAGGCTTGGAGCATCGTCTGTCTGCTGGGACCCGGGGCCCTCCTTGTCCTGGCAGAAAGAACCAGCAGTTTTTATTACCAGAACATCTGGACAGCAGGAGGCATAGTCCTTCAGTGCCTTTTGTAGCCTGAGGCTGTGGGCAGGGGCTCTTGGCCAATGTGTGTAAGAGAAAGAACATACAGGCGCAGTGAGAGAGACAGGAACAGAGAGGGGGAGGGGGAAGGGGGGTGGGGAAGAGGGAGAGGGAGAGAGATTAAGAACAGAGACAGGGAGAGGAGAGGCAGAGAGTGTGAGCCAGGAAGAGGGGAGGAGGAAGAGAGATCATAAAACACAGGGTAGAAGCTGCAAGTACCATGAAGACTAAATTCATCTATTCATTTTTTCTTTCACTATTTCTGGAATGCCTACTATGTTCAGTGCTATGTGCACCAGCCAGAGCCTCTCAGATACTAACCAAGCTATCATAAAAGTGCTATTTAATGTTGTGAATTAAACTGAGGCATGGTGCACACTGTGCGATGCTGGGATCATGTGCCATGGGCCTCCACCCCTACTTTCTTTGTTTTGAAACTGGTCTGTGGGCCTTTCTAGGAGACATGTTGATTCCATCCTGTGAAAGCCAAAGAGACCAACATTTGCTGTCCCAAATGATTGATTGATCGATCCAGTGTCCATCTCTGAATCCCAGCATGTCCATTCTTTTCAGAGGACACTGTCACTCCCTCTTCCTAGGTGTTCATTTTGAAGTTTATATTCAGCCTGATGATAAGGCCTGGGCCACTCCAATGGGAGGTACTTGTGGCAACAGCACCCAAGTGAATACCCAGATCTGGGGATGCCTCTCCATGCTGCCCAGTTAGGACCTCCAAGGCCCTCTCCCAACTCAGGTGAGTCTTGCCTACACTTGTCCCTTGATGGGTGTGTTCAATGTGTGCCCTCATCATCATTCCTCAACCTTTCCTTTGTGTCGTGTGGTGTTTCTGGCACACTTCAAAGTGTCCTTCATTTATGTCTGACCAAAGCATGGAGTGGAGATGCCTTGGTCCCATAAGCTCTGATAGTGTCCAGCAAGAATACTCTCTCCCCTTGGCTAAGGGTTATGCTATGCTTACTGGGAGCCAGGAAGAGTTCTATTTGAGACTTATCTCCAAGAATCCTTATAGCACTTTATGGGATATGTGCTATTTTACACCCATTTTACAGATGGAAAATACTATTGGGGTTCTCTGAAAAAAAAAAAACCCAACCAAATCAATAGGGTATAAAGATGTGAGAGGATTTATTATGGGAATTGATTTATACAGGGCCAAGACATCCCATGATTTGTTTTCTGCAAGCTGAAGACAGAAAGCTGGTGGTATAATTCAGTCAAAGCCAAAGGCCTAAGAACCTTGGGAAGTGGCAAGTATTAATTCCAGGATTCAAAGTTCCCCCAGAACTTGCAGTGCTGATGTCTGAGGGAAAGAAAAGAAGGATGCTTCAGCTCTAGGAGAAAGTGAGATAGAATGCAACCTTCCCCCTCAGCATTAGTCAGCATTCCTATTGCTGGATAAAATACCCAAGACTCACAATTGAAAGGAGAAAACATTCAATTTGGCTCATGGTTTCAGAGGATTCAGTCTGTGCTTTGCTGGCGCAAGGCAGAAATATCATAATGGAAGGGTGCGGCAGAGCAAAGAGGCTCAGCTCATGACAACCAGGAAGCAGAGCAGGGAACAGTACCAAAGAGGAAGGGGCCAGTGACAGTACCCAAGGCCACACTTCCGTGACCCACCCAGACACACCCAGAGTGTGCTTGACTAATTCCCTAACTGGCTCCCAAATGATCCAGTTGACAAGTTTAACTGCCATAACCTTTCAAAAAGTTTTTTCCAGACCCTAAAAGAATTGGATGACGCTGCCCACTTAAGTAAGGGTAGATTCTCTTCACTCAGCCCACTGATTCAAGTGCTGATCTCCGTAGAAACACTCTGACAAACATATCCAGAAAGAATGTTTTACCAGGTGTATGAGTATCCCTTTATCCTGTCAAGTTCATTCCCAAAAATCAAGCATCACTGAAACTAAGTCAGAAAAGTTGAACTCAGTTGATCAAGGCCAAGTAGCTGGTACACAAAAGGTGATCAAAATATAAGGTGAATTTTTAAATTTTAAAAACTTATTTCGATGAAAGATACATTTCCATTAATTCCCCTCAAACTACTCCCCCTCATTTTGAATACACTGATCTCACTGTTCTTTTATAAATTAAAGATTTATTTTCTTTTTTATTAGTACATGATTGTGATGCATAAGGAATACATTCATCCTGGGACGTTGGTGCCTATGGATATTCCCTCTTCAGCCTTTTTTACTTCCCCTTCACTTGTCATCTCTCCCATCTTCCTCCATACTTAGATCCCCTTGGCACTTTCTAAAGCAGTTCTAGAAGCCCTCTTTCATATCTTTACTAGGTGTGATCAAAATTTGTGGTGAATGCTGCTACCCTGAGCCATACAATGGAAAAGCAGGCTCATAAAAACATTACAGTGTGTCCTTGTTCATCTTATTCACTGGATCTAGCACCTGTGACTTCTGACTCTTCTCCAAACAGAAAATGACCGTGAAAATGAAAGTTTTCAAATTGATTCCAGACATCGAGTCAGCCACAACAGCACAACTAACAACACTCAGTCAAGAAAGATAACTTCTAGAACTGCTTGAGAAAGTGGCAAAGAGATCTGTGGATAGAGGGAGAGGGGAGGGGGTAAATTTAAGGGGAAGCAAAAGGATTATTAAAATGTGATACGTACATGCACCAATTTCCCAAAATGAATGCATTCATTATGTATGGCAAACATGTACTAATAAAAAAAGAAAAAAACTTATCTAATAAAAATAGAATAATGGAATAAGTGTGTTTGAAGTGAGGGGGAGTATTTTGAAAGGATCAATGACAATGTGTCTTTGCCTCTAAATATTTTTATTGAAACATTCACTGTATGTTTGCATTACACTTTGTATAATATCGTGAGTATTTGAAGCTGGACTCCGATATCTGCTCTTTGACTGGTTTCTTGTGCTGACAAAGAAGAGAAATGTTTTTCCTCCATAAAATGATGCTCATGTAGTTTTTTTTCCCTGTTTTTATTTCCTACCTTAGTTACCAAAAAATTGCAGGCTTTTTTTTTTTGGACTAAATAGTTCTGTTCCATATGTTTTTATAATTTCTGTAGCAGATTTCATGTATTCTTGTGTTTCATTTCCTATTATGTTCTGAATGGTCCAAGTTACTATGTTTTTCGTTCTGCAGCCTCAGGCTGCGAAACTGGATCATAGATGTGATCTAATATAACAAAGTGAGATACCTTCCTTAATCATGTGGTCTCCTTGCCTTATTCTCCATTACACTTAGGGTGGTCATTCTGACTTTCATATAAATTGGAAAACAACAGGGCCAGACCTGCTATTGGTAAAATCCCAGTGTATGTGGAAGTGGCTTTGAGGGGAGGGTGCATGGAAGCCAAAGAGTTCATGTTTCTCTTTTTGGTTTCAGGATTCTCCTACCTGCCCACGAGTAGGGGGCACTCCCAACACCTCATCTAGAGGCGCTGCTGCTCCTGACATGGGCACAGAGAAGAGCTAGCTCTTCAGTCAGGACCCTAGCTCAGTCGATGCTTTGTCTCAGCCAAGGGAAAGAGCACAATGGCTGGGTCCCTGGGTGGGGGTGGGGGTGAGGTAGAAGTTATTATCTGAGAAAAAAACAAATGAAAGCTCACTGTTTTTGTAGAAGAGAGCAGAATTCCTTTGGTTGTTGGAGCAAAACCTAGTTTTCTTATAAGGTTCTGATTGTGTAATGAGGAAAGCCAAGGACAGGCAGGCTTTATTTTTATTTTTATGTTTACTTTATTCTAGAACAGAAAGCAGACCTGGCTGGGGATTTGGATCTGTGTCCCACGTCTCTTGCATAAGAAGGACACACATACATCATGGATGAAGGCGAGCCAGCAGGTCATCTGTCTTGGGGAAACTGGTTGTCCATGTGCCCTGGAAAAGGTCAGGAACCTGTGGGTATTAATTAATCCAGCCACATGGCCTTCTGTGTTTATTAGGGAGGGCCATGGCATTTGGCCAGGATGGCGGGTTTTAAAGATTGGTATTTTATTAAGGGGACAACATCTGTTCAGTCTTTTGCGGGAATTAAGTGTACCTTTGTAAGGCTGGTGGGAGCAGGGTGGTGGGTAACCCAGGTTAATGCTCCTTTTATCACTATCTTGTCTTATTCCTATTTTTGCCCTCCAAGGGCTCATAAGGTTCAAGGATCCACAGACACTCAGGTCTGGAACCAGCTAGTGAGGGTCACGCCTCCCACTAAGGACTAGGGAGACTACTCATACTTCCTCAAACCAGTTTACCCAACTGTACCCTCCCCTTGGCTTCTGAGGTACATCCGTGTAGGCTCCCATCCATCACAGCCCTGGCTTCTACAGAATCAGCTTCACTTTGAGATCATCTCAGTCACCCCTATCCTGTGTGCTTACCCACCCGACACAGATTCCCTGCTACCCCCCAAATTTACACCTATAAATATTTGTGCATGTAGAGGCCTGTCTTGAAAGCTTGGACAGAGAAGGATTTATATTGCAGGAACGCAAATGACGTCACATCCTCTAGTTGTGTATCCGGTCTATAATAGCCCCCAGCTGTTGCCAAGGCTGCAGATGTTTAAAGCATTATCTCGCAGCTCTCCAAAGCCTCAGCGCCCCACCCAGAGCAGGGAGCCAATAGAGGACCCTCATGCTCCTGGGGAACCACCAACCACAGGTGATTTTAAGTGAGATGGAGGAGAACAGAGAGCCATCTCTCTAATTTTGTTGTCTTCTTATGGCATATAATGCTAATTTTACTTTTATGGTAGTTATATAACTTTCCCTTTAAACACTAATTAGAAGAAAGTGGGTCATTTAAAGAGGACCTATTAAAGACGCAATAGAATAGTGTGACGTTTGATAATAGTAGAGAGGAGAAGAGTGGGGACCTACTGCAAGAGTCTTCTCCACGGTGAAGCTTATGGCACTGGCTCTGGCGTCTGAATCCTTCCTTTGTCCATAGACAACTTTGGGTGGTCCCTTGGAGTTTCTGTGCTTGCCTGATAAGTGGAGATGGCTAGGGCAGCCTGACTCTCATCACCTTGTGAGACCACAGAGATAAGGCAGGTCAGTGTCCAGGAGGCATGAGCATCACTATCACTGTTGTTATTACTAACATCAGAATGTATTAAAAGGCTGCTAACATGTCATGAGGACTCCACTATGCCTATCCCTTGCTAGTAACTAATCGACATTTCACTTATCTAACAAAACATCTCAGAAAATCAACTTGAAAAGTGGGAAGGTTCATTTTGGCTCATGTTTTAGCTGTTTCAGTCCATGGTCACTGACTTCATTGCCTTTAGGCCTGTGGCAGGGTAACACATCATGGTGGGAGCACATGGTAAAGGAAACCATGATGCCCAGGAAGCAAAAGACAGGGAGGAGAGGCCAGGCCTAATATTCTTTGAAGGGCACTCCCCTGAATAACCTTACTTCCTTCCACAGGTCCCACCTCTTAAAGGCTCCATTACCTACTAGTAGGGCCACAGGCTAGTGACGAGCCTTTAGCACAGGAGACTTTGTAGGACATTCCAGATCTACACTGTAGCACCAGCCACTAAGTAGACATCACATCATGGGATCTTCTCACCAGCCAGTGTGAGACCAGCGTTCCTCACATTTTAGAAATAGGGGTTTTAGAGGTAAAAATTCTGGAATTCTCACACTCTTCTTACCAAGATAGTATGGGGCAAAAATGAAAGATAAATATCTCCTAAATATTTTGACAGAATTAATTAAATGTATATTTCAAAAGCGCTACTTAAGGGCCTGGGATTTAGCTAAGTGGAGCCACCACCTGCCTCGAAAGTGCAAGGTCCCGAGTTCGATTTCCAGTACTGCAAAAAAAAAAAATGCTGCTTAAGCCCTAAGTCTATTTCCTGTTTTTATTGATTACAAGATATTACCAAAATATGTCCAACAAATTATCTTATAGACCTTGATCTACATCCTAAGGACTGGACATTTCAGGAACAGGGCTTTTGTTAGAAGAACATTAGAAGAAAATTCACCATCATCTATGCTGACAGTGATTGTCTCTGACTGATGGGACGATTTACTGCATCTTCGTTTTTGAAGACTTTATACTTTACTGTAAAAAGTAGACATTTCAACAAAGAACCCATATTATTCATTGACTGAGACTCTTCCTGGGTATCTGAGGTGCCAACACCATTTTCATAGCAATTGCGGGACATTCTTCACCTTTCATTTTGCCCCAAAAGTGGGCGCCTCAGCCTGCATCTGTGCAGGTCACCCTGTGTTGTTGCTGCAGTGTCAGAGAACAAGAGCCGGTGTCACTTAATGATGTACCTGATGTGGTATAGCCATGCAACAGAGTATTATTCGGCTTTCAAGGAAGGAAATCCTGCCCCATACAACAGGGACAGACCATAGGGATATTATGCTAAGTGACATGAACCAGTCACAAAAAGACAAATACTGCATGATTCACTACTGGAGGTACTTAGAGTCGTCAAAATCATGAAGCTAGAAGGTAGAATAATGGTTGTCAGGGGAAGGGGAGAGAGAAGAAGGAGAGTTATTCTTTAGTGGGTGTAGTTTAAATTGGGGAGGTGAAGAGTTGAGTGGATGGTACTGTAGGCTGCACAACAGTGTAAAATGTAGGCTTAAAAAAGGCTAGGATGTGCTTCTTCCAAGGACACATACCTGTAATCCCAGCTACTCAGGAGTCTGAGTCAGAAGGATCACAAGTTTGAGGCCAGCCTGGGCAAATTAGTGAGACTATATCTCAAGGATGAAAAATAAAAAGGGCTGGCAATGAAGCACTGACTATCACACACACACACACACACACACACACACACAAAGTTAAGAGGGCAAATTTTGTGTCATTACATATATTTTCCCATGATAATAAATACAATTTTAAAAGATTATGAATTTGGAAATATGAAAATGTATCTGATGAAGCAGTAAGAAGTTATTTATTTCATCAGATTCCTGTCTTCGAGCTTGGGCCTTTTAAATACTCCTTGTGATGACATGGAAAGAGGCATCAAGCTCTGATGCCCATAGTGAAGTCCAACAGCTCGCTGAAGGAATGTCAACTTTTCAGTCATCTGAGTTTTGAGCTGAGCTTGCAGCTTGTACAAGAAGCACCATTTTTACTTGAAAGAACAACTGATAGACAAAGTATGGGTATTCAAACTTGACTATTTGGCAGCCGTTATCTGGAAAATGAACAAATTAATTCTGTCACTTCCAGGAAAATAACTGACAGTATTTGTTGCCAATGATAAAATTCAAGCTTTCAAGAATTTTGAAAAACTTGTGTGAGCCACTGTGAGCTTGACAGCTTTCCAATACTTAAAGAGATACTAATGAATGTGATTTTCTTTATATTGTATAGCAAATAGTGTCAACATTGGAAGACCTACAATATGTCATGGGACTGACATTGTTTTCAAATGACCATTGCTAGATGTTATAAATCTGTCCAAAGGTAAAAAAAATTTTCAAAAATTTTTTTTTTTTGTACCTGGGTTTAAACTCAGGACCTTGCGCTTGCAAGGCAGGTGAGGTGCCACTGAGCTAAATCCTCAGGCCCCAAAATTTCAAATATTAAGGTAGAGTAAAGGATTTTTAACATAACAGAGTATGAAACTTCATATATTTTCAGATTCTACATTGTAATTATCCTTTGAGAGACCACCAGTCCCTGAGTTTTGTTGCACTATCCAAGAAGGACATCCACAGCTATCAGAAAGGGTCATTAACGTCCACTTTCCTGTTCTACTTCCATCTGTATGAGGTCAGATTTTCTTCCTAGTCTCAATCAGAAGCACAGATTATAACAGACTAAAGGTGAAAAGCACATCTGAGAATGGAACTGTCTTTTACTAAGCCAGAGGTTTGCAGAAAGTAACAAAAGTGACATGTATCATCCCTGTCACTCACTTTTTGAACATCTTTTTTCATAAAAACATTGTGGACATATTAGTATACAATAGGTTTATGATTCTTTTAAATAAACTGCTGAATTTTAAATGTTACTTAGTTTCCATTTCGAATAAGCCAGCTAAACCAAAGCACATAGGATCTCCAATGACTGTCAGAACATTTACATCTGAGACCAAAATGTTTGAGACTCATTGATCTAGAACACAATGTTTAAACCTCACCTTTGTTTTTGAATCTCCAGAAGAGATTTATAAGAAAGGATCCTTAAGCTGAGCAAGGTGGCACATGCCTATAATCTCAGTACTCTGAAAAGCTGAGGCAGGAGGATTTCAACTTTGAGTCCAGCCTGGGCAGTTTAGCAATATAGCAAGATGCTGTCTCAAAATTAAAAGAAAAATTAAAAAGGGCTGGAGATGTAGCAAAGGCCATGGGTTCAATTCCATGTACATACACACACACACGCACACATACTTCCCATGTCTAAGAATCCCAAGCCAATCATCCAGAATGTCTGGTAACAGACACAGGCATAGGAGTTTCTGCAAAGCTTGCCCAGGGATTGTTTTGTTTATCTACAGACCAAAACTAGATCTAGCAGCCATGCCTTGTAGCTAATACCTGGTTAATACACGACTTTGAGGAAGGCAGGTGCAATATGCACATTAAATAGGAGAAACTGTCTCATTACGGTGCCTCTTTCTTCCACTTCAAATTAGCAGTCAAGATGCCTATAAAGCATGCATGCTGTTTATCTTTTGGTTATCACCATCCGTTATACCAGCTGTTTGCTTGAAAACTGACTCTGAAGCTGACTCGAAGACAAACCAGCACCCCAGCTGCCTCAGAACCATCAATGTCACAGGCAAGGCCTGGCTAAGGGGATCAGAGGGCCTGAGCAGTGCAGGGACCCATTAGCAGAGTCATGAGATCCTCTGTATTGGGGGAAAGCCTTTGGGTTCTCAGGGCCCACATCTGATGGCACACTTGGCCACAGGGGACACTGCTTTGGTTTTGCCGTTGGACACATCATTGCGAGATGCTGTTCTAGGGCATTGGTCTAAAGGTCTCAGAAGCAGCAGAGGGGAAAATGTTGGCCTGTTTCCTTCTGAGTCATAAGAGAAAATCCTTTTGATTCTGACCACCCACCAACTAGGGGTGGGTCATAGTGTAGAACGATGCAGCAGGTCCTCCTGCTTTCAGCAAAGGAGGCAACCCTGGGGCAAGAAGCAAAGTGAGCAGGCTTGGGACAGCTGGGTGAAGTCAGATTGGTTCCCATGTTCTTCCCTCGGAGTGGAGTTTGGCAGA
>NW_004624794.1:6651324-6701324 GCF_000247695.1 Heterocephalus glaber | reverse complement strand
ATGGCCACACTAAGAGCATTATTTATTAAGGCCTGCTCTGGAATGATTTAGAGAAATTGATTCCACTTCACCACTTTTAAAAGTTGGCATGTGGCAATTTTAAATCAGGGTCACGCATTTAACAAAAACATAAACAATAGAGAAAAGTAAAAAGTACTTTTCTTATCCTCTGTGAAAACACTTTGTTTTACTCTTTTCTGCTGCTAGGGCCAATTTAAACAACAACAACAACAACAACAACAAAACCAGAACCAATCATGGGTGTTTCTTTCATCTTGAAATCTCCTTTTTGGTTTGGATCCATTGTGAAGATTTTCATATGGTCTTGATCCTTTGGTGCTGATGTTGCTGAAGGTAGAGTGGAGGCTGGCTAATGCTGCATGCTGCACCTGAGCAGGCCCAGATGGGCAGATCATCCCCTGGAATCCAGGGCTCTACATTTCCAGGCTGGGATGCAGACTTACACATTCCCACTTTGTGAGATCACATTATTCTGATGAGAATGCAAATGAAAGGAAAGCGGTGGGAATGGCTTTAGCTGCGTTGCTTGTCACAAATGTCTTCCTGGGGAGGGGTGTTGTGAAGGGGCGGTGAGCCAGGCTCCCTCCTTTTCAGAGTGCTGTTTTCCGAGGGACTCTGCTTGGGTGGCACATGGCCAAGTCTGAAGGAAGCACATCTTCATTGATGTGCCTATTGTTACTGGTTCTTATTCATGGTATTTAAACAACTCATGCAGGTTTTGACAGCTTTTCCCTTCTCATATTTACATGAGCCTTTTTTATTTTGGTAAGATTTCTGAAGACCAGTGGTTGAGGGAGGAGAAGAGGAAAGCAGAGTTAAGGCAGGCTTGGGCATTGGGTCCTGGACAGGTCAAGTCCAGGGCAGGGTGTGGAAAACATTTGTCACTGAAGCACAAGAAAGAGCCGGGGTTCTTACTCTGTTGGGCACCAAAACCATTCCTTAGAGGAGAAGGAGCTACAGCAGGAGCAGGAACAGAAGTGGATTTGCCCGGGGAACTGTGCACAGATAACTCTCATTATGTCTCAAAATGATACCTGGTCCTTTGTGGCCTTGGGCTTTTGTTTTCCTTATAATGGGTTAGCAGTCCAGTGCTCTGACCCCATCACCAAGGACCGGTTGTTATGGACACCTGAGGTCTGGTTATTAATATCCGTTCAGAGCTTTACTAAGATCCTCCAGCAGGCAGGCAGACAGGTGTGCTGCAAGATCAGTACATGTTCCCATGCAGCCCTGTCTGAGATGGCATCTTTTCAGAGTGGACCAAAATGATGCAGGTTCCTCTGACTATAGGACCCATCAGATATATAACAAGGTAGGTTCAAAAATAAAGTTCAGCATGACCCAAAATAAAATAACAGCTTCCTGTTGCTTGTGAAATCTGAGGGTGCTGCAGAGAATACTCCTAGGGGTGGGAGACTGGGGTGGGCACAGACATGGAGGCTGCCTTTATCCGTCAGTGTGGCCTCAGGGGCAGGTAGGGAAATCAAGTCTACTCTGGACTTTTTCAACAGAGGGCGGCTTCATATATTTTCTTAATAAGATGTTAATTTTCCATAGCATGCCATTAGATTGCAACACATTTTTTTAGGGAAAGATGTTATCTTTATGGAGTTGACTTATTTGCAAACTTAACATAAGCTTTCAAACCCACAGAAAATATGGCAGTGTGTTTATATTTAAAATAGATTTTTAAAAAATCCAGTGAGTTACTGTGAATTTACTTACCACCCAATAATACAGGGATAAAATAATTTATGCTCCTATTTTAATTAAAGCAAGTCATTTTTGTAAAGCAACAGGAGCTCAGTCTAGTGGTTAGATCAGGAAGTGGGAGTAGAGACTCTTTTAGCTTTCTTCTTGGCTAGAGCATGGACTGGCTGCCTGTTTGGGGCAGGCTCTTAAGCCTCCCTGAATAGCTCTTTGCATTTCTAGTCATAGAGAGTGAACCCACCAAAACCACACTGTGCAGACTTACAATCAAAGGTGCCCTATGTGGTTAAGTCCCAGGCCCTGGTCTAGGAGGTTGGTGGTTGATGTCAAGGTCAGAAAGATCACTGAACTGTAGAAGAGCCAGCAAGGACCATCAAGGGGGTGTGAGATTTTGTTTTACTACAAAACAGTTGGAAGTTAGGGGAACAGCAGGTCATGTTGGAAGGAACTGTGGTTGATTCCCATGGTCACTGGAAGGCATACAGTGCCCATGAACCTAAATATTCATGAACTACTTCTCATTCCCAGGACTGTCCTTGTCTTAAATTCAAAAGAAGGGATGAAATTGTAGAGGGGTGGATGTAGATAGAGAAAACAGTTGTAAGAGATGCTGCAGCCCACAATTACTGATCCATATTCCCTCATCTACAGTGCAGTTATTGAGTACCTATTACATACTTATTTTAGAGATGAATCAGTTGTATGGGACTAAAAGAGCCGTGCAAGACTCCATGGTGAAGGAAGAACACTGCTGGGCCCTGAGTACTACTGCATCTCCAGAACATTACTGGATAGTCATTGTGGACACAAAGGAAGTTATCTCTACCTTCTAGGGATCCAGCCATGTGGGAAACCCCAGGCAAAGTGACAGCTCTGCACAGTAAATAACATCGTATGGAAGATTATAGTTAAAATTTGACTTTCACAAAGCAGTCAGTCAGAGCAGATCCCCCCTATTGTCTGCATCAGTTACTTGTGTAGACAACAAGTCAGAATTGACCAAGTTTGGATTGGTTCAAAGACTTCTAGACTTAGAGTCTAAAAACTGGGTTTGATCTGAATGATCTGTGTAATTAGTCTATGATCTTGGATAAGGCTCTTCAGTGAAATAATGCCTACAATTAGGATGTGTTGCAGTTCAAACAGGGTCTATGAGAATATGCTTCATAAACTGTAAAGCATAGTATCTTAACATAGTAATTTACTTTGCTCTTTGACTTGTCATTTGTACCAGCTTCTTTGTAGTCCCTACACGGAGGAGACCTTATATCTCTCCCAGATTGAGTAATGGATAGACAGATTTATATTGCTGCTTGTAGGGGTGTCTGAGATG
Source organism: Heterocephalus glaber (assembly GCF_000247695.1). The sequence continues at coordinate 6,698,260 of NW_004624794.1, read as the reverse complement.
CCCAGTAACAATGGTCCCTGCACACCCAGGGACTTTCGTTCCCATCTTAATGAGTAGGTATCCATGACTGTAATTCCTGTCAAGATGCCCTGGTGAAGCAGAAGGGGAAGGGAGGAGTGGGGCTGATTTCCTGGTTTCCTTGCAGGGAAGCTTCCTATCTGGATGTTCTTTCTTATTTAAATGGGCCAGAAAGTTGTCTTATTTCTTTTTTCTTCCACCTAAAGCCACCAAATCTAGTGAATCTGGCAGAAAGCACTCCCATTAGGCTGGCTCCGTAGAGGTCACAGGCTGACAGATGAGAGGATATAACAGCCCCTGTACATAAGCCACTAGTGAAGTTGAGTTCTACTTCCAGGAAGCAATTAGAAATTACTGAGAATTTAATATTGGCTCTGACAGTAAGTATAGCAAGGTTAAGGGTCCACGATTTGCATTTAGTCCAACTTGCTTAGAATTTTCTCTATTAACTCTGTAAATTTGATAAGTGATCTAACTTCCGAGGGCCTCAGTTTTCTTGTAAAATGGGTATGATGATATCTTCCTGAAATATTTAAATAGAGGTATATATAAATGCTTATCATTATTGTCACATGCTAAAATAACTCAGATATAGGGAAGATCAATCTGGATTGAAGTAGTTAAGACAAAATGTCATGGCAGAAGAAAAGGGATTCCTGAACCTTGACTGTTTTAATCTGAGGACCATCCAAGGAGAGGATGGGGTTGATGAAAGGGGAAAAAATATCAGTGCCCACAGTCTGATGAGTGAGCAGAAAAGATTCTATGACCTGGTACTGCAGGAGCCAGCAAGGCTGTGTGAGAAATAGGAAAGGGAAGAGACATAGAAGTCCAATAGCCTATTTTCCAAGACCGTGAGACTGAAGCCCCTCAGTGGAAAGGAAAAGCAGGGAAAGAGGGACTTCAACAGGCAAATGTTAACTAGAAGGAGAAAGCAGAGGGTGAGCATCTAGGCTGAGTGCTTTCTCCCATTTAACAAAAGTTATGGAGGATCTACTCTGCTATATACTCTTCTATGCCCTGAGGATAAAGCAAATATTCCTAACCTTCTAGAATTTGCGATTTAGTAGAAAAGAGATGGAGGATAAATGAAATGGTTAAACAAATTAACAACATGACAGAAGGTTCAAGATATTGGGGAAAGGATCTAAAGACTGTCAGTAGCAAGACAATTGATCATTTTTAAGTTTGGTAATTAGGGAAAGCTTCATTTTCAGGTGATATTTCAATGAAGGCTTAAGGTGACTCATAAACATCGATTATCAAGGGGCAACATGCATACATACAATTTTCCAAAATAAATATAACTATTTTGTATTGCAAGCATATATTAATAAAAAAGTAGCTAACAGGAAAATACAAGTGAGTCAGGATGATGGCTTGAACTATATTGACTGGTCTAGTGTTGCTTAAAGCTCTGGAAGAGACAAAAAGGTTTGCTTATAAGCTAGATGTAGGATAAGGGAGAAAGAGAAGAATTGGGGATGATTTCAAATTTGGGAACTGAACAATAGGAAACTTGGAGCTGCAGTTGACTGAGATGTGGAAAACTGCAGAGGAGCAGTTTGGGCAAGAGAGGAAGATTGGACATCAGGTTTTGGACACGTCAAATGTGTGTGATGTCAGTTAGGCATCTAAGTGGCAGAGCCAGGGAGGCAGGTGGAGACACAAGCCTGGAGTTCGGAGGAGAGATTTAGAGTTATAAAATTAGTAGACTTATCAACATACAGATGGAATTTAAAGCTACGAAACTAGACAAATTCATCAAGAGAGTGAACACATAAAGAAAAGAGATCCAGTGATTGAACTCTGAAGCACCTTTTTCCTTGAGGTTGAAGAAGTGAGGAAGATTCAGCCAAGGAGATGCAAAGTTGCAGCCCATGGTGCAGGAGGAAAACCCAGAGAGTGTTGTGTTCTGAAAGTCCAATGGAGAAAGTTTCCTAAGGAAGAGGGAATAATTAGTTGCATCAAATGATCCAGATATGTGAAACAAGTCAGCCTTGAGAGTTGATCATTGGGTGCAGTAAATGAAAGTCATTGTCAATCCTGACTACTGAGTTTGGTCTACATGTGAATTTCAAAGACATTACTGTTATAATCTAGACCTAGAATGTCCCCAAAAGGCCCATGAGTTAAAGGCTTGGTCCCTAGCCTGTGGTGGGAGGAGGTGGCATCTTTAGGAGGTAGGGACTAGTGGATCAAACTTGGCTCACTGAGGGTGTTTCCTGGAGGGGATATTGGGACATCAGCCTCTTCTCTGTCTTTGCTTCCCAGCCACCACGTGACGGGCAGCCTCTCAGCCACACACTTCTGCCATAGTGTATTGTGATGCCATAGGGCCGGAGAAACAGGTTCAAATAACAGTGAGCTTTACCTCTGAAATGCTGAGCCCAAAGAAACATTTCCCTTTATCAATTGATTCTCTCAGGCATTTTTGCACAGGGATGGAAAGCTAAAACTATTATATTGAGTCAGATATGAAAGATCTAAGTTCTAGCAGGAGGTTTGACATGGTGACTTTTGGAAACTTGGTTAATTCCTCTGAATCTTCTCATCTGTATAGTTCAGGTGATATTAGTTATTGTCGATCTTAACTCAGATTCTTGTATCTAAGTTTAGCTTTCATCTTAAGCTATACTCTGACTAATTTTCTCTGTATGTCCTGTGCAAGTCTTAATGTCTTTTGGACAAATATCTGGACAGGGTATGCTGTTATTATACTATTCAACACAAGTCTAGCTCCAGCATTCTACCTCCAGACCATGTTGTGAGTTGTGGTTTTTCTTTATCCGACTCCTGAGACTGAGAGAACTCAGTCTCTTTCTTTAATTGCTTTTCCCATACCAAAACTTATGCAATAAAACACAAAACAGAGTGCAATAAAAACAGAAAAGGATAGGTAGAAAGAATTTATATAGTAGCAATGCAAAACACTTAACATTTTTACAAACTATTCTTGTTCTTAAGGAATTATCAGCTGCTCCACTACGTAGTTAGGCCATCTTCTCTGTTCTTTGCACTTTCTCTCAGGGGCACCTTTCTTTGTATTAGACATGTTAAGCTACTATATGTGGTAGTAACAAACTTTAAAACATCATAGGTTAGTGCAAAACAAATTCTTACACATGCAATTCCAAAGTAAGTCTTCAGGACAAGCATCTCCCAGGGATAACACAACCAAGGCTTTGCCTTTGGAGTATGGTGTCTTCTTAGTTATTGTGATGGCAGAGGGCAGAGCCAAAGAATCTTATGTCTGTGAGCAAACCCTGTACTCTGAAAAGTGGCCATGCTATTTCTGCTGCTAATTCATTGGCCTCAATTAGCCATGAGGCTCAATGAACTACAAGGGTTCTGGGAAAGGTAGGCTTTGCATGGAACATTTTGCAGATGTGGCTGAGTGTTAGTCAGCTTTCTGGTACTATAACAAATATTTGAGATGTATAAGAATAAAAGGTTTATTTTGTTTCATGATTTTAAAGGATGTAGTCCATGATCAGGCAAACCTATTGCTTTTCTCTCTGGTGAGGACTACGTGGTAGAGCAAAACTGCTCACTTCATGGAAAAGGAACCAAAGAAAGAGAAAGGAATGGGCTGAGGCCCCACGATCCCTTTCCTTTTTTTGTTGTTTTTTTGTTTTTTGAAAGCTAACTCTATTGGTACACTTTGATGTACGTAATGATCACATTCATCACAGGGAATTTATACCTGTACATGATAGATCTTGATCCTTCTTTTCCCCCACTCCTCTCCCCACCCTTCAAGCCTTTTTCCCCCTCTTATTTACAAAAGCTTTTTTTCACTTTTCCCTTCAATTCTCTTTTTTCCCCCTTTTCCTTTCCCTCTGCCCCCTCCCTTGTTCTCCTTCCCATTTGAACATTTCCTTCCTACTTTTCAATATCTATCATCAATTTTGGTCCTTAGTTACACTTTCAGTTTCTCTTGCAAGAGAAACAATTCCATATAAACTATATGTGTCTAATTTGTTTCACTTAAAAGTATGGTCTCAAGGTGCATCCGTTTTCCTAAAAATGTTTCAAGTTTATCCTTCTTAATAGCAGAGTAGTACTTCATTATATACACATTTTCTTTCTCCATTCATCCATTGATCTTGTTTCTAAGATTTAGCTATTACAAATTTTAGAGCTGTTATAAACACAGGTGTGCATATATCATCGTGATATGATTCTTTTCATTCTTTCAGGAAGATACCAAGAAGGGCAATAGTTGTGTCAGATGGAACCTCTAGTTGTAGTTTTTGTGGAATCTCCACACTGATGTCCATAGTGGTTGCACCAATTTACTTTCAATAACACATCCCCAATGACCTAAAGACCTCACACTAGCCTCACCTCTCAAAGGTTCCAGCACCTCCCAACCACACCACACTGGGGACAAAGACTTTACCACTAGAACTTTTTGAGGACACTTACATACATATCCCACAATAATTTTTAAAGGCCTTCCTTGGCCTTTAAACAAATCTACAGCCTCCTGTCATCTCTGACCTTTCCCTGGGATGCAGGAGAGAATGAAAGGTGCAGGAAAAGGTTGTTGTTCCTCAGATTGAATATAATGATGGAATATGCCAATGGTGGTGAATACTCTTAGCAGATTGTAAAGCATCGTGGTCATAGTAAATATTTCTGTAGTACTCACTGCATGCCAAGAACTCTTCTAAGGTCATCATATGTGCTAGCATAATTAATCCTCCAAGCAACTCTATGAGCTAGACAACGTTACTAGTCCTATGTTGCAGAGTCACAAACTGAGGTGCAGAAAAGCTAATGATCTAGTTACAAGTCCTACTGGTAATTAGTAAGGGAGATGGCTTCAAGTGAGAGCAGCATGGCTTCAGAATCCACTCTCTCGTCCATGAGGCCATATTGCCTTTTTGTGGGATTTACATGATAGGAATGTGCCTCTCACCATCCTTGACGAAGCACATGAAGTACAGCTTTAAGGATGAAAACAGTTCTGATGGTAGCATGGAAATGAGGCCTTTAAACTGGGCTCTGTGCTTTGGCTTTTGTAGAGAATGGGGTAGGTGCAGAGAAGGGTGCTCTGAAGAATGGGTCATGTGATTGACATTATGAATGTTAATATCTGGCTTTTCTTTACCTCTGGCCGATGGAGGATTATACTTTCTAGTCTTTGGATTTAGGCTTGGTAATGTGATTCACTCTGACCAATGAAACGACATGTCACTTTTGGTGAAGGTATTTTAAAGCTAGTGCTTGCTTCTGTGTACCTTTCCCCACCCCAGTGACTGGACACCTTGAAATGCAATGGACATTCCATTAGACCAAAGCCCACTGAACTTTGGTTCTATCATAAGAAGGACACCTGCTTGGTGAGTTTCCTGAGCCCATGATTGCACTGAAGGAACAAAAATAAAATTTTATTTTAAACTACTGAGGTTTTGATCCTTGGAACTACTAAAAGGAAGCTCAACCTATCCTGACTGATACCAATGATATTTGAAATGTAAATATCAAATTCCATTCTTTAGAACACAAGGAAGATAATTTGAGATGGGTTGGATAAAAAGAAGGAAAAATAAGATGAAGGGTTGTGACATTTGATCTATTCCTTATCTGGGCATTAGAAATGCCACATACTTCCAATTTACTTAACTTAGAAATGTAACCTTTCTCTTGTTTTATCTTAGCAGCTGGGTTTCCTTCCCCCTGTGTCAGCATTGTAGTCCATTCTGCACCTTGAGGCTTGAGGAGAACAAAATATAAGGGACCCAGAACTGTTACTGTATTACTCCCTGAACCCCTAATGGTCTGTCTCTTGGGAAAGGCTAAAAACCACATACAAAAGCTCATTTCTTTGAATTTCTGCCTCAGAGGCAGTGTTTTCCAGGTAGTTCATTGAAACTGAAGCTGTCAGTAAAATTTATCCATTCTGTTTTTCAGAGCTTTTCAGAAGAATGATAACGGAGTGTGGTCCTTCCCTCTTCTATTATCTCCCATCCATTGTCCAATCTCACAACTGCTTTACCAAGCACCTGGTATTATGGTTCCCAAACCTCGATGATTAGCATTTTCTCAACAATTGAACACAGGTTTCGTGCAAAATGCAAAAGAAAAGGTGAGTTTTAGAACACAAGGAAGATACCTTTGACTCTATCTGCACAGCTAGAATCAGCTACCAATATGTTGTGCTGAACGATTCTGAAGTCAGAAGAACCTTCGGAGATGAGAGCAAACAACCTCTCTGATATTCTGTTCATCTTTCTAGTTAATTAGCCGGGGAACTCCCTTTCGCTCTCTTTACATTGCTGAATAATTTCCGGAGTTTATTTGGTATTTAGTTCACAACTCATATTCCAGAAACCAGACAGTCTCTCTCCTAATCCCTCTAAGAAAAAGACTTTGAGAAGGAAGGGCTGAATTGGAGTGCAGAGTGATTTCTCAGGTTTTAGTCCTGGAGTCGTTTCCTTACTCACAAAGCATTTGTTCTTTTAAGGGAACCAATATGTTTGTGTAACTGACACGAAACAAGCCTGACTCCAAAAAGATTTAGCTTAATATCTGCCTATGCATTCCGGGGGCTGGCCGAATGTGGGATGTGCATTAAAAGGCCCTGGCAGTGGCCCAGCTCGTCATGTATGATATCGGGCACGCAAATGTGACGTGATGCCCATGGACTCTTGAGGGTAATTCGATGTGCCAGCCAGCTCGATGGGCAGAGAAGCTATAAACATAGTTGTCACAAGTGAGAAAGAGCGCTGGGTCGAAGGCAGACCGGAGAAGCAAGCAGCGTTGGAACCTGTCTTGAAGCCCTAATGAAAGTGTTAATTAGTGTATTACGGAATTTACAGTGAGAACAGCCGCTCCACCAGACCCCTCCAGTGACACACTCCTCATTAGCCACCTCCTTCTCTGGCCCTGCTTTCTCCAGCCTCCCTTCCCCATCTAGCCAAATCCCGGGAGGAAGGAGGAAACGGAATTGTGCTGGGGAAGGGAGGCTTTGGGGGAGCCATTGCTAAGGAGAAAAGGGCAACAGGTCACATGGCTGTCTGATGTTTATAGGAATAAGTACACATTTAATCTACATAATCATTAATCTTTCTTTATGTAAAAATGATTAGTAAATAGGGTTTTAAAGCAACTGCTTAGTTTACACGTTGGCATCATAGATTAACTTATTTCTAAAACACTTGATTTTATCACTCTGCCTAATGATTTGTCACATGATTTATTGGGTAATATGATAAATCATGTGCAATTTATTGTTTATCCTATAAAGAGTGCAACAATTCATTAAACAGTGATGAAACCCAGCCGTTGCATGAGGAAGTCTACCTTGCTGGCTCTGGCGTGAGGTGGGGTGAATGTTCTTGGAGTGGGGTGGTTTCTTACTGTGCTCAGGTCTGTGGAAGGGGGCAATTAGACTGCATTTAAATGCAATAGTTTTACAAAATAATGGCATAGCCATAACATTATATCTAGTCATATTTATTTTATATGGAAAAATAAAGTCTAAAGCCTGATGGATGTTAAATCCACGGATTTATTTGTGATAATAAATGTGGTATTCTTTGTTACGAAAGCTTTAAACTTAATGGCAGTGCTGGGTGGCAGTTGTGCTTCTCTGTTTCTGGTTTTAGTTCAGGCCAGAACACCAGTGCAAGTCTCTCTGGGACATTTGTTGGCTCAGAGGATATCTCAGTACAGGAGGCTCTCAGGTCAGGGGCACACAGCTGAGGGCAGAGCCAGGATCAGGGTCCAAAGCAAAGTCTTGGCTCTGGCCGTGAGCCTCCTCCCAGGGATGCAGGGACCATGTGTAACAGAATTTCATTTACTCACAGTTGAAAACTGGAGAGTTAGTTGCTTCTCTTTTCTCCTTGGGAGACACAGGGCATTGGATGGTTCTTCTGGCTCCTGGTTCTCCTGTCTCTCCCTACTCTTTGCTGTCCCTTCCTTCCCTTGTGTAGATGTTTTGCTGCAGTTTGCAGGCTTCCTGGTTTTGGAAAGAGAACCTAATTCTCTCAGGGACCCAGTGACTCTCCACTCTCAGTACAACCTCACCAGCTCACGGGGGTTCTAGGGTACCTTGGACTCTTCAGATACTCATAGTCAGAGCAGGGCATCCACTGACCAGTCTCATTATGCATTTGAGTATTGCACCCAAGCCTGGCTAACCTCAGGTAGATTTTGTGGGGGTGGTAAGGGGGAGTGCATAACAGTAGAAGTAAGGCTAGAACTGTTGGTGACCACCTTGTCCCCACAAGGACATAGAAATAGTGTTCTTAAGAGTGAAACATGTACAGGTAAAGATTGGAAAGGTCCAAGTAGTTCATTCCATATTAATTAGTAAAGGATGTTTTGTGAGACCCTGGATCCAGCTCTATCTGAAGCTGTGTCCATCCTGTCTTTCTTGTCTTTTTTTTCATATTCTCCTAAAGTCAATTTGACATAGACTTATAATTAAATTTTTTCCATTAATATGCTAGTTCTGCCATAGGTTCTGTCCATATTTTGTTATCAGGAAAATTTCTTATAGGGAGAAGAGATATTTCACCTCCTTCCTCTCTTCCTGTTTCAGATACTGGGCCTGCTTGCCAAACTTCACTTTCAAAAATTAGTTGAGCTATTATAAATGGAAAAGTGTAGTACCTTATCTAGTCTGTAAGCATCTGGAGAGAAGACATAATAGATAGAATGTTGTGGTGTAGGTATACACAGTGCGATAAAGTTTTATGTGGTCAGCCCTCAATAAACATGGATTAATACTTTGATTATTTTCAGGAAAAGGAAAACAACCTGAGTGTGAATGACAGATGTCTGATAGATTACTAAAAGGCTGGTCAGGCCTTTGGTGAGAGGGTGTGTTTCTAGAAGAGGAGTATGGGATATTAAGGATGGCTGCAAATCTTTCTGCTCCTCCCAATGAAAAGTGGAGTCTAACTTCCCTTCCTTAAAATCTTAGCTGGACTTAGTAATTTGTTTTATCAATAAATTGTGGCAGAAAGGATGCTTTGGATCAGCAGAAATAGATAAACAAGAAATAGATAAAAAAAAGTTTCTGTACAGCCAAGGCAACAAACAGCAGAGTGAAGAAACAAGCTACAGAATGGGAAAAACATTTGCAAACTATTTGTACATCTCAAAAGGGGTTAATGACCAAAATATATAAGGGACTTAATCAATTTAGTATTAAAAAATAAATAAGCAAGTTTTCTAAGTTTTATTAGAAATGAGAAAAGAGTCTGAGCAGATATTTCTCAAAGGCACACATACAAATAACCAGCAGGTATATGAAAAAAATGCTCAGCACAAACAATCAATAAAGAAATGCAAATTTAAACCATAATGGTTATCACATCACACCTATTAGAATGACTATTATCAAAAAGACTAAGGAAAACAAGTGTTAGAGAGGGAGTTAGGTAAAGGAAACTTCAGTACATGGTCAATGGGAGTGTAATTAGTACGTCATGGAATTATGATAAAAAATGTAGATGTTCCTACAACAAATGAACAGGAAAACAAATAGAAAATATCTACCATAAGGTTCAGCAGTCTCACTACTGGGTGTATATTCAAAGGAAATAAAATCAATGTGTTAAGGAAAGATCTGTATTCCCATGTACACTGGTAGCATTATTCACACTCACTTGGATATGGAATCAACCTAAGTGTGCAAGGACAGAGTAATGGGTGAGCTACATATGTCTATATGATGGAACACTATTTAGTCTTAAGAAAAAGGAAATCCTGTCATATAATCTGGAGGGCATTATAGTAAGTGAAATAAGACAGGCAGGAAAACAAATAACAAAAAACATGATCTCAGTTACGTGTGGAATCTAACAACTTTGAACTCAAAAGAAGTGGAGAATAGAAAACTAGACCAGTCAAATTGTACAAATGAGGAAGGGAATCCTAGAAGCTTGAGGTGGTTTGCTGCACGATGATGGATGACCAGAACTGGAGGCGGCTCCTTCACTACACAGGTAACACAGAGGATTCCCTGGCATGTGAGGGACTTGGAATTCCATGGCCCCTCGGGTTCCTTTCACCTGAAAAATGCAATGGATCCACCTACCCTCAGAGTTGCTAGTTTCTCTTCCCATTCTGGCCCAAATTTTTGTTGGGGCCGTCTGATGCATTTGGAAGATCTTGGATTCCCTATAGGGGCACCTGTGTTCTGCAAGTAAGCAGCTGGGAATCCATGGAAAGGTGTCTTTCTTTTCCTCCTCCAGAAAGCCACCTGGACCTTCCCTCCATTCTGCCTCTCCTATTCCAGGCACCACTGTCACATCACTCTTCCTGGCACCTGATACCATCTGGAGTGCTTTCCTTTGGTCTTCTGTAAAGTGAATGCAAGGACTGTAGAGCCTTGGCCCAAGCTTCTAGATCAGCTCCTGGCATGAATACAGTTGAATATCGACAAACATTGTCAGAATAAATGGGCAGGCTCCTGTCCTTCCCTATTTCCTGTGGAGAGGTGACCGTCAAGGTAAATGTCATATCTGACGTCTTAGCCTGGATGGTCCAAGATCTTATTATGTGAGGATTAACAAGCTTGGACCAGCCAAGGACAAGGATATGATATCATATTCAAGGCACTACAAGATGAGGATGGTAATCAATCTAGAAATATCTTTTCCTTTAGGAGATGCTAAAAAACTTCAGGTGCTCTTGCAAACTACTCAGCTGGCCAAATTGCAATGTTTTGGGGTGAGTTTTTGGGCAGTTCTGGATTCCCCTCCCCATGAGGGACCTGTAAGTTTTGGGAAAGTGTTTATGTCACATCCCGGTTAATACCTCATAAAATACTATTTGCCAATAATGTCACCCTGTAATTACATTTGCTGAACTTGCTCTGCCTGTGTGTATGTTCTTTTTTCATTATGTAGCTTCAACCTTTATAATGTTACCAATTGACACCATAATTAGTATAGTTTACTGCAGCACTGATTATGAGGGGCCTCCTTGTCAATCAGCCTCTGCTTGCTTCTCTTTGAGAAGCCATTATTCCCTTACCCCTGAGCCTTGGCTAATTTACAGGGCACACGGGTGCAGGGCTGCATGCATACATGAGGAAGGCTTCTTCCTGGGCCTTCTTGCATCTGACTGTCCAGTTCTTAGGTGGTCACTTTGCTTCCAGCCTTATTCCATAAGGCCCTGGCACAGCTCTCCCAGCAGAGAGGTGCGGTCATCCCTTCAGGGACAGGGATCCGGGTGCCACCCCAGGCTCTCCATGGAGAGCCTTTGGCAAGTCGCCTAGCCTCTCTGTGGCTCCATCCTCCACCCAGTTCTCCTTCCTGCCCTACCTGCCTCCAGGGGCTTCAAAGAGCTAACAGATGTGGAAGAGCTTTTGAAATAAGCGTGCCATATAAATTCAAGGTGTTTGAGAATGGTTTTCTCATAAACCTGCCAACACTATCTTTTTGGAAGAGACAGAAGTCACAAATCCACTCTCATTTTAATTTACCCTGGTATTTCCTCAGCAGATGGCTAAAGAGTTGCTTGTCGTGTGTCCTCGGAGCCAGCAGCTATAGCCTTGTGGCTCCTCTGTAAGCCCCGAAGACCAGGGCCTCTCTGAAGGAGCAGATTTGGCTTCCCGTGACCCTCACAGAGGTCTCTGGGGGAGAAGGGCAAGTGCCTTTTCCTCCTCGGGAGTTCCTGGGGCTCAAGGTGGGGACAGCAGCTTCTGTCATTTGCCCGCTGCCCTATTCATTTCTGAGCTCCCTGGACCTATGCTCCAGGGCCTTTGCTGGTAGCTGTGTATATGTGTGTCACCCAAGTCCCCACATGCGGGCCCTAAGTCTGGGCTGGGAGCTGGGGGAAGAATTAGAAAGTTCTACTTGAGTGGCAGGCCAAGCCTTGTTTCCAATCCAACATAAGCAGCCATAAATAATTGAGTACTGTTCTCCCTATCTCCTGGGTCCATCCATTTCTTACCTAGCTCAGATGTCAGAATGGTCTGGTCATAATAGCAATTTCAAACTGTCTAAAGCTAAAAGCTAGTATTTTTACGGATGACCAGGTTACCTTCTGGAGGCTGACTTCCCTACATTTGCCCAACCTTGCTCCCGTAATAGGAAGTGCCATCCTCTATCAGGTGGCCTCTGGTGCTGCCATGCAAGTGTGGTGTTTCCCATCCTCAAGTGCAGCTCAGATCACCCTCCTTCCACCCTGGCACACAGCTGTCCATCCCAGGTTTGCCCTTGGAAGCTGCATAGTGTACGCCATGCAACTCTTCACAACCTGCTTTTCTTTGTCTTTTTTTGGTCTTTTCTTGTAGCCCATCTGTCTCCCTCCCAGGGTATCTGGGGCACCAATTCCAAGCATCAGCTCCTCATACTTGTCATTGCACTGACCAATAATTCATGTCAAGTCTCAGCTCACCTTCCAGAGAGGGTGACAGTGGTCGGCCTTGTTTCATAGTCTCTGGCCTCTCTTTCCTGTTCCTCTGCAGTCCTAACACACATGCCCTTTTCAGCACATGGCCTCTGTGATATTCACCAAATGCCTACTGTGAACAGCCACTCTGCAGAATGTGATGAGCATATGAGACAGGTTCTGCCTCTCAGGAACCCCTGAGACTTACTGTGCAAGGCCGGTGGAAGACTTCACAGGACCTCTGGAAACTTCTGCTGGCTCTAGGAGCTGAGAGTAGGTTAGGGATGGGGTGGGGCTGGAGACCAGCCAAGTTCATGGCTCTCCTTGGATGTCCCCTCAATGGCATTGTGCACTTCCCAACCGTATTCCCATTGTTCTTCTTTCTCATCCTTCTCCAGTCTCTTTCCTTATTGTTGGCTGCTTGGAACTAAGGCTTCTCCTTCAGAAAAGTCCAGACTTCCCCTCTTAACACCCCACATCCACTAATAACCTCTCTTGACCTCTGTTGACACCATGTTTCACCCCAAGGTACCCAGATGTTCAGTTTGAGAACCTGACAGCTTGGAGATACTGGAGTCTCAGCAAGCAAGTTCCTTTTCTTAAAGACTTGAGCAGATTCAAACTCCCAGAAGATATGTATGTAATGTGGCTTATGCGATATTACTCTTGCTTAAGTTAGTCTGTGATTTAGCATTCCTGTTTAGCTGTGGAATTCCACCGAGGATATTGCTCGATCCCAAATCTTTTGTCAGTGTAATTGAGCATAACATCTTTTCAGGTTTGTATTTCAAAAGATGCATTATCTTCCCTCATCCATTTGTTCTATTTGAGCTGTTTGAAACTTTTAACTTGCCCCATCCCTCTGAAGGAATTTGAGTTTTAGGCTGATAATTTATGTTTATGCTGAGAATGCGATTTCCTTTCTGCACCCAGAATGATTAATAGACTTCTCTCTGTAAATTAGTATGAGAGAAGGCATAGGTAAATTGCTAACCAAAATGGGGAATTTCACTTTGTTTCAGGGATCTCTTCAAGCTCTTTCTAATTTGTGTTCCATACATGCATCGTTTCACCTGGGCTGTGTACCCTTTGACATGAACCTCCCTCTCCCTTGTCTTCCACCTTCCCAGAATCTTCCTTTGGGAGCAAGAATCAGCCAAATCCTTCCTACCTGCTGTCTGTGTTCTTGTGTCTGTGAGCTAAGAATGGTTTTAAAATTTTCCAATAGTCGAAAACCTCAAAAGGAGAATAATATTTTGTGACACGTGAAAATTATATGAAATTCAAATTTCTATGTCCCTAAATAAAGTTTTGTTGGAACACAGCCACACTCATTCATTTACGTATTGTCTGGCTGATTTTGCACTCAGATGGCAGAGCTGGATGGTAGCGACAGAGACCTTATGGCCCACAGAGCCAAAAATATTTACTACCCACTGAAGAAAAAGTTTGCCAACTCCTGCTTCAAGAAACAAGGAGTGCTTGCTTCTGCTTTGGTGGATCTGGAGTCGGGAGGGGTTGGCCTGCATTTGGTTCTGTTTTAGCAATTGCATCTCCATTACTTTTGGAGAGAGCCCCCTCCCTGGCTTTCAGTTCATGGGATTTGGATGGATTTGATTCTCTCCTGCCGAGTCTTACCCCACAGATGAAGCACAGGACTCGGGCTGCAGCCATTCACCTCGCATGTCCTCCCTCAGGGATAGAAATCAGTGTGAAAGTCACTTGGCCCACTGGGTCAGTGGGATCTGTGACAAGGCTTCTGTGAGCGAAGCAGGTGCCCTTCCTATGGGATGTAACCCAGGGCAGGTAGAGAGAGGAGAAACTAGAGGTGCCTTGTGACCGTGAGTGATTTGATAAGGGAGTCAGAATTAGCAAACTCTTTTCAGCTTTGGATCAAGCCAGACCTGATACTTCTACCCCTTTGTCTGGTTGAGCCCACTAGGTTTTGCTTGGAACTGTGTTTCTGTAGGTAATGAGTTTCGCTTGTGTCATTTGTGTTTCTTACGCTCTTGCTAACCTCAGCATGATGTCTGAACATGTCTGCCCCTGCCCCCAGGCCTGGGTTAGGGAACCCCCAGCACTGAAGCCATTCAAACTAACCTCAGGTAGACTGCTCATACCTCCTAGAAGTAAGGAGGTCAGAGCTCTGGGGCTACACCATGGTCTACAGCAGGGAGAGAGAGTGGGCACTTAAGCCAATGGAGCAGAAATGCCATCACCACCTCTACCCGACTGCCTGCTGTTTCCAAGGTGGCACTTGGGCTACATAGACCAGCAGAGGAAACCTAGAGGCAGTGTGGGAAGGCCAGGGGTGTGTGCCTAGCTTTGGGGGTCACCCTAAGGGTCTTGGGCACAACATTGAGTTTTTATGAAACTTAGGATCCACCTCAATGAGAGTCCTGATAATACTGTACCTGCCTTCCCTTGAATGTTGTAAATAATAATTGAGATAATGCAGGTGAAAGCAATGTTCCAAGTGTGAAGCAGTGCACAATGCTGATGCTGGTGATGGTTGCGAACCAGAGCTGCTTGGTTGACCAGAAGGTCTTAGAAAGAAGGGGAAATTGGGTATCACTTGGGCTTCCCTCCTCATGAAAGGGTGGATTCCTCATCTCAACATGCTCAGGAAATCGATGAGGCAGCTATCACTAACCCTACACGAGAAAGGAGGAAGCTGAAATTAACCAGCTTAGGGATCTTGGCTCTGATTGTCCCACCTGAGTGACACCAGTTCTTGAGGATGTTAGTTCAGTCATAGCAACATTATCTTCAGAATCAATGTCTGGCAGAAGTAAGAGCAGCAGCTGGCAGTGGTCCTTCTGTTCTGGATGCACATGTCCACTGGCAATGCTAACAGCATATCCTGGCCCAGCCCTGTCTGCCTACCCACCCACATCCCAAGGGAGGTGGTTGATTCCAGAGGGGTGTAGTCTCCAGCAGGGATCATGATGGGTTTTGGGGGTGCTCTCCATGTTACACACAGCTCTGGGGTTTCATGGACAATTAAACAGGAGCAGAAAATAGCATGTGACTGCTTGGGGTTTAAAGGAATCAGTGCATATGGACTCAATTTCCTCTGTACCACAAGTGTGTTTAAGCCTAAAGGCAGAAGTGCTTGGGATGGGTGGATTTAGAGTGTACAAAATCTCTAGCCCCAGCCCACTTGCCTGTGGTGCCCCATTGCTAGGATCCACGCTGGGTCTTTGGTAGCCACAGAAGTCAGTCTAGCACCACACCATGACCTGACTCCACTACAGGAAGATACTTTTTAAAAACTAAAATATGGGGTAACCCTTACCCGACTGTCTTTTTGATTCTTCCAAATAGGTCCAGTTTGGATAGTTCATGGTGCTACTTAATGCTGTATGGAAGACAGTGAAAGGCAAGCTGGTCTGGATGCTCAAAGCTGACCACTTGCAGAGGCCAGGGGTAGGATCCAGGGTATGTGAATGGAGGGCAGTCCTTTTAAAGGGCAGACTAGAGAAAGCCCTCATCCACTCAAGGGAAATGAAACCTGGCAGTAGGACTGCAAAGGGACAAAGGCTAAAGAGAACCTCCTGATGGAGCCCTGGAGATGGGCATCCCCATTCCAAAGTTCAAGCAGTCCTCCACCCCTTCTTCTGGGCACCAGAACATGGCCCAGCCTTTTGTGAAGGAAGACACTGGCAGGGAGACTTTGTAAAGACTACTGACTGTCTGTATTCTCAGCCCCAGACAAGGATCATGTGCATAAGGTGAAGCAGGAGGAGGGTAATCAGATAATAAGGAAGACCCCGGGTCCTACGTAGTGTCAAAATGAGTCAGTGAAGTCCTAGAATGTGGACTCTCACCTGCAGGAGACTCTGAGTCCCAGAGAGCCTGAGGCTGTGTGGCCTCAAGGAGCCTCCCGGGTGGGAACCTTTCCTGGTGGGCTCCACTCCCAGTGCAAGTGTCTGGGAGGAATAAGAACCACTTAAATCTCTGTCAAGAGAGGGGGTAGGGGACAGGGCCAGCTTTGGTCTCTGCTGGTGAGGGAAAGTAGTGGCTCCATGTGACAGCAGAGATGTGTTTACTTGGGAACTCATTTTCTACTGCCCCATATATAAAAATTAACCCATCTGTTTCCCCTCAATGAACCCAAATCCTCAAACCTAGGCTGATGGCTTTCACTGTGTTCTTACTATTTCTGATCTTTAAGAAAAGCCAATAAGATGGTATTTGTTTTTCTGAGCATTGACATTGGAAAGGCAACTTGTGAAAGATGAAGAGAGGAAAACCTCTTGAAGAAAATTCCAGATGTCTGGGGTAATGGCAGAGACACAGGGGGATGGTGGTCAGTGCCTGGGGCAGTAAACAATGGTTCAGAATTCGTGGTGGTGGGGTTATTCCCCAGCCAGAAAGGCTGGCAATAATCATTTTCCATAGGAACCCCAAGAGTGGTTCTTTCTCACAAGTAAGGCTGCTCATCCCAGCTGCCACTGTCAGCTGGGATAGCCTCTTGAGCTTCAAGAGAAAGGAAGGCCACGACATCATTCTTCTGGGGCTGACCTCTTTTCTGGAGCACCAAATGCAGCAGAAAGGAAGAAAAATATAGCCGGGTATGGTGGTACATGTCTGGAGTTCCAGCACTCTGGGAGGCTGGGGCAGGAAGATTACAAATTTGAACCCACCCTGGCAACTTAGTGAGAATTTGTCCCCCAAAAAGAATTCTTTTTTTAAAAGTGCTGTGGGTGTAGCCTAAAGTGAAGGCCCTGGGTTTAATCCCTAGTACTATACACATATACAAAGAAAGAAGGAAAGAAAGGAAGATAGAAAGAACCCACTATGTTTAAACAGTCCAGGAGGAGCAGTAGGGCTGAAGCTGGACAGGCCTGGGGTGGAGGCTCTTGGTACCCAGAGGTGTGCAGGAAGATATGCTTATGGGGGACTAGAAGAGCCTCTAGCCTTCCTCTCTGGCTGTGGCAGAGGGACAGGAAGAATTCAGAAAGCACCAAGCAAATGAAGACACTAGCTGAATGCTTCCATCTGTAGCTCTGATTGAATTATGGGGAAAGAGGAGTTCGGGGAAGCTGTTGGCTGATCCCAACCATGCTGTGGCAAATGAAGCTCTTTGGCCTTTTGGAAAACCCATGCTTTATTAAAATAAATTAAAAGAGATTGAGTCCTTCTGTTCCCTTTTCTCCTCTCCCCTCACCCCAGAGGCAGCCCCATGTTGCTCACCATTGTTTCCCCTTCAGATAGCTTGCACTGAAGAGGGGCTGACCTGTAATTACCCTGCCTGAGAAAAGGATGGCTGTCACTTAAGAGGAAACCTGACTGCTTGCCTTCCACAGGGTCTCTGAATCATGCCAGAGCATCTGTCTATAATCTCTTCAGCGAGAGCTTTGTTTGAACCAGCCTGGTGGCAGGGAAATGACAGGGTTGCTGGTGGCCAGATGAGGCAGTGGGAGGGACACGAGATTGCTTCCCAGGATGCTGGCCTGCCATTCCAAACCCCCTCCCACAGAGGGAAAGAAGCTTTGGTGGGAGAAGCCGTGGTTTCTGCAGCCACCAGGGAGAGCTGCTTGTGTTTCTTAGAAGAAGAGGGAGGCTCTCGGTCAAAGCTTGGATTGAATATCAGAGAAATCATATCATGATTTTTGTGGGGAACCCATGGTATCAGAGACATGCTCTTCAGTGAGACCATGTGTGATCACAAGTAAGACATCCAGCTTTATTTGACCTGCACAGGGAAGGAAAATTATCACTTAACTAATTTGGTGATTCACATGGACTTGGGGTTTAGGCAGAACCGTGTATAAGCTGGATCCAGATCCTCCACCAGCCCCTTCACTGAGCGCTTGTCTCTGCCTTCTCTGGACTCGGCTTCATTGCAAGATCCTGAGTTGACTTGGCTGCCAGCCATTTCCAGGCAGCCCATCCCCTGACTGGTTGAGCCAAGGCCTAATTCAATCATTAAAGCAATTGCTCTGGTTAGGACAATGGAGTGTCCTGATTGTCTTAGCCAGAGTCAGATACTCCCCTCTGGAGCTCAGGATGGATAGGGCTTCATTAGAATCCTAAGGAACCCAGTGGAATTTATGGGCTATTGGAAGAGGATAAAGGATAGGGCCTGATGGACGCCCACCATATCTCCTAAAGGATCCCACGAGGATCCCATTTCTTTTCCCTAAGAAATCCTCTGTTTCAGTGAGTGCCTGAGACATGGATGTGTTCTTACGCTATGGTATGGCCCACCATGAACACACTCATTCTAGAGTAATTGAGTCAGAAAGAACCTCTGAGATTGTCTTGTCCTCTTTCAGAACCAATCATTGACTCCAGTGCAGAACCATTGTCAAGGGGTCACTAGGCTCTCAAAGACCAGGAAGGTATCACTTTATGAAATGTCTTTATATAGTTTGTCCTTGTGTGTAAGAGAAATTCTTCTTTCTAATTCTCACAGATTCAGACTTATCCACGCCCCTCTGTCTCAACTGTGGACATTTTCTTACCCTGTATGGATGCCTACTCTAGTCCCATTAAATTGATTTCCTTATACTTTCTGAGGGCATAATTTTCTTGAGGAAGATGCCATGTACTCCTTGAAAGTAGAGTATCTGTGATATTGTGAAATGTACATTGGTATTCATCCCCCTTTGCTGGCACAAAACTCTTAAATCCTAGGAATCTCCAAAGTAGTGTCCTTTTGTTTACCACTGAGATGACTGATGGTTGGCAGCCCATAGCTGGCTTCTAGATGGGGGCTGGAATCAGGGTAGGATTGGAGAATATGGATTTCTGCACTATCCCCCAATCACAATAAACTGGCACATGCAAGTAAGTGTTTCCTTGAATCTATGGCATGCTTTGTGAAAGTATTTGAATCCAAAGATGGAGTTTGAGGAAACTTGACTTATAGCAGCTCAGCTGGTCAGAAGCACAGGTGAAATCAACCTGGGGCTTTCTGTTGGTGTTAGAAGTGGAGGGCAGGCAGCCTTGGGGACTGAATCTACAACCTGTAGGAGCTGATGTTGTTTCCAGCCAAATAATGTCATGCTGAATTGGATTAGAGACACCTGGCTGGTGTGCGCTGCTGCAGAAATGCCCACTTGCTGGCCAAGAGAAATCCCCACAACTTTTAGAGTATAGACATCTCTTGTGGTCATCATTGTGGTAGGGGAGAAGAGGAAAGTTTGTTTCCTCATAGTTTTTACTAAGCATCAGCTATTTTCTGCTGCCTTTCCCCCTTCCAAACATACTAGTCTTAAGTGTTTTTTTGTTTTTTGTTTTTTTATTTTTTGGGTACTGGGAATTGAACTCAGGACCTTGTGCTTGTGAGGCAGGTGGCGGCACCACTGAGCTAAATCCCCAGCCCCCACTAGTCTTAAGTTTTATAAACTCAGAGCTTTGTAACGTAAGTTCAGATGCTGGAGGCTAACCATAGCTCACTGTGTTGTGATAGTTAACACAGGCATGATAAGACCAGAGGATTCAGAGGTGGAAATCAGTGCCATAGTTATAATAGTGAGGTCTGAACCTGACCTGTGCAGAAAAGACAATTGGAGATAAGAAGTCTGTTAGACATTCTCCCTTCCAGGTAGGCAATTGTCCATTTGGCCTTTACAAGTTCCAAGGGACAGATGATATGGCTTCAAGAGACAATTTTGTGATGCAGTGTCTGTCTTTAACACCTCGGCCTTTGCAAAGAATTCCTTGTGCCAGATCCGTCCCTATCCTGGCAGGAAAGAGGGAGTCCCCTGAGTTTAAAGGTGAACATACTGTCTGTCTTTCTGTCTGTCTCAATGTCAAACAAATGAAACTTTGGCCAAGACATAATTACAGTAGGAGTAGCTGAAAATACCCAGGGAGAAACCAAAGACCCATATCCTGAGGAGGCAATGAGCCAGGATAGGCTGAGGCATAAGGAAGAATTCTTTTTCTTAGAAATCTGTGACAGTTAATAACTCAAAAAAGTGTGATTTTTATTTTTAAAAAATCAAGTATGTATATGATTGAATTAGCATCATCATATTACTGTCAGAATCTGAAGTCAAATGACCTTTGGGGTCACTTTCAGGTGTTGCTTCTCCCATTCAAAGTGAAAAGAAGAGAAAAATTCAGTTTCTGAAGACTCAAATTAGAGTCACTGGAAGATGGAAAACGAATCATTTCCATGTACTTTGCTGACATGTGGTATTTATAGAGCATCTGCTCTTCATCCAGAAATGTATAGAGGGAAATGAGGCAAGGAGGGCAAGATCCCTGGCCTCCTGGAATCACAGGAGAAAACTCACTGAGAGCCCAGGAAACTCTGTGTGTCAGGCGAGGCCCTGGAGATGGGGCATTCCATAGTGCTGCATGTCAGTACAGTTATGTTCTAGAGGAGAAGGAGGATTATTAAAGAACATGTTCAGGATGCAAGAGAGGGCATTTTGGGAGAAACTGAAGTTCATAAGGTACACTAGAAAAAGTCTCCCCAAGAAAGCAGGGGTTGCCTTGAGAACTGAAGAATGAGCAGTGTAGTTGATGTTATCTCAACACTGAGAAGAGTTCAAATCTAAGAAGGAGTCTTGAAATGATGACTATTTGCATACAGCCTTCTGACCCTGTCTCCCAGGACTCAATAAAATGCTCAAAGGGCAAACAGAGTTTAAAGGTACATGCCACGAAATTTGAAAAGTTTCTCATAGGAAATGTGTGTATTTCTTGCTGAGAAAATTAATCCATTAATATGAAAAAGAAACAGTGACTATCCCTGCAAAACTCTATCTGTACCTTCTAAACTGGAGGAGAAATAGCTGACAAAAGGAACTTAATATGTAATTAATAAAAAGCTTAGAAAAGAACATGATTCACTATGAATCCAAATCCAAGAAATGCAACCAAATCAAACCTTAGAAAGAATTCAAAGGCCTAAATAAGTTCAATGTTAAAAAAATTAATATATGAAAGATAAACAAAAACTAGAAGACTTTCATCAAAAAATGTTTTCAATTGAAACATGGGCAGGTTATTTCAAAATTTTTATAACCAGAATGGACCCATGTAAAGTGCTTCATATTTATTTAAGAAAGCTAGCAAACTATTGGTGTATACCTCAAAAATGAAAAAGAAAACCACACTCACTTATGAATATAGATTTAACTTTCTAAATCTTAAAATACTAGCATCAAATATGCTGCAATAAAAATGCTCCCATGGCAAAGAAACATTTTGTTGAATATCAATGTTCATTCAATATTAGAAAATCAATATATTTAATAACATCCATAAAACAGAATAAAAGAAAAAAATTATTCCCTCAATTGCTAAAAGACATCTGCCAAAATTTGAAGGTCTTTCTGTTAAAATAGATTAGGAATATCCTTTTGAAACTTTTAAACATAGTGTTTTACCCATTCATCACTATCATATGTAATTATAAAACATTTGAAGTGTATTTATTATGGCTAAGAATAATTAAGAATGGCAATTATCAGAATTATTCTTTGGTAGTTAAAGCCAATGTAATCAGGCAAGAAAAAGAAATAATAGATGTAAACACTGAGAGGAGGGGAAGAGGGGAGGGAAAGAGAAGAGAGGGGAGGAGAGGAGAGGAGAGAGAAAACAGCTTTATCAAAAGGAAATGGAGTGCAGTGGTTACATGCAGGGACTCCTCAGTTGAATCAATGCAGGTGCTATGTAAGAAGAAATCTGTCATATCTAATGATGAAGATAATCAGGGACCTTCGTGACTCCAGGGAGACATTATCATCTATACTAGTCAGTCTGTAGTTAAGCAAGGTCTTGTCTTCATGTTTAGGGAAAATTCAGTCTGCAGAGAGAGAGACAGTGGAGCTATAGAATGATCAGAGAAAGGCACTCACCATATCAGGTCTGCCCCCTAATCCTGCAGCAGAGGGATGGTATAGGAGGGACCTGCCTTGGGCTTAGAATTCTTAACCTTGAAGAAGGCAGGAGTATAGCTTTGTGTGCACAGGCTCTTCGTACACACTACCTTACCCTGGGTGCACAAACCCCATAAATGTTAGTTTCTCATCTATAAACCACAGTGACCATAGCCCTTTGCATCTAAGATTGATGCAAACAAAACCCATGAAAGATAGCAGAAGTTATTTTGCATCATTACTTGGTCAGGGAAGATATCTTCCTGTAGCTTTTGGTTTATTTACTAAAGTCCTTTCCAAACATGACTAAAGTTAGAAAATAACATAAATTTGCATAAGAATTAAATATTCTATATGTTACTATTATCACATACAAAATACCATGGAACCAATGGTTACCTCTGTTTGGTAGAATTCTGAGTGGTTTTTTTGAACTTTATGTTGCTTAATTTTATGAATTATTTTCATTGAGCATGTTTTTCTGAGGAGAAATAAAAATAAAAAGATATTGGAGTAAAATGTGTTGGTGCAGGATGGAGAAAAAGGACATCTGGATTAACCATATCAGGGGACAGAAGCTGTTAATTTGTTAACAGGGTAGCTCTTAATCAATATTTATCATGCACATGAGGAGCACTGATCAAACTTTGCTGCAAGTTGATCCCAGTCACTGGAAGGGTAAGAAAGGGATAAGGCAGGAGTGAGTACCTGAGAGTAGGAAACTAGGCAGTATAGCATCCTACATGGGCAGGTAGGTCCTGGAGGCAAATCCTCCTTCCAACCATGTAAACCCTACTAAGTCAAGAGGTATGCTAATTTTAACACGTTGCTGAATTCAATCTGTCAATATTTTGCTAAGGATTTAAAAACCTGGGTTCACAAGAAATGTTGATGTCTAGCTTTTTGGTTGTTGTATTCCTTGTAATATTTTGGTTTTATTTTGGCCTAAGGGTAATGTTTGCCAACTGACCCATAAAATGTCAGTTAGTGCTACCTCTTTTTTTAATTTCTGCAAAAGTCTTAAACACTTCATAGAATTTACCAGACAAGTCCTCTAGGCTTGGAGTTTCTTTTGTGGGAAGGTTTATAACTGATTAATTTAATATTTTATGCAGATATACAGGACTATTCAGATTTTCCTTTCTGCCTTAGTCAGTTTTAGTACTGTATCTTTCACAAAGTTGTTGATTATATTCATCTATTAACTTCTTAATTCTTGTAGGATATAATTTGGTCTCCCCTCTTTCATTCATATCATATTTAACATCTCTCTTCTCTTTTATTTCCTTGATAAGTATATCTAGAGCTTTATCAGATATACTGATCTTTCTTCTTTTGTTTTTCAAAAAGCTTTGTTTTCCATATTTTCCTTTATTGTTCACTATTTTTATTTTATTAAAGCATGTTATTTATAATTATTTTATTTTACTTATGACCAATATATATTAATTATATATTAATGAAGTTTAGTGTCATATTCCCACATGCATAGAGATTACATTGATCATATCCAACCTCCTTTTATTTATCTTCCTCCATTACTATTGAGTTTTGGCTGCTTTTGTTTTAATTAATTTCCTTTTTCTATTTACTTTGCCTTTTATTTGCTTTTCTTTGTATTGTGGAAAGAACAATAACACGAGATTTACCATTTTATGAAAATTTAAGTGCACAGTACATCATCATTAACTATAACCACAATATTTTCCAGTAGATCTCTGAAACCTACTTGTTTTCTAAATTTTTAAAGTGAGAAATTACATTATTAATTTTGAAACATTGTCCTTTTTGAATATAAACATTTAAATACAGATTTCTGGGTAAGCATGATTCTAGCTGTATTCCATACATTTATATATTGTAATATTTCTTTAACTTTATTAAGATATTTTCTAAATTTTTCTTATGACATTTGCTTTGACCCATTGGTTCATTTTTCGTAATATTTAGTGATCTCCCAGATAGTCTTATGGTTTTTAAAAACCCTAATTTAATTCTGTCGAAGTTAGAGAAACTAGTCTGTTTAATCCAAATGCTCTAAAATTTACTGGCAATTCTTTTATTGTCTAAAATATAGTCTGTGTTTGGATTGCTCTCTTAGTATTTGAAAAAATAAGTGCATTTTGTTATTTTGAGTGGAGGATATACAACAATTAAGTCCAGTTGATTAATAGTATAGTATAGTCTGTCTTTTATGTTTATATGGATATTTTGTCTACTTGTTTTACAAGGTATTGAGTAGGAATATTAAAATCTCCAACTGTAATTGTTTCTGTCTGCTTCTCTTTAGCTCTCCATGTTGCTTTATGTATTTTGAAAGCCTGTTATTGTGTACATACATATTTAAAATTGATCTTTTTTAATCTTTCTAGTTTTGAAGTTTGTTTTAATATTACTGGTTATATATAGCCACGCAGCTTTATTTTGTGGTCTCTAGTGATGTTTTCCATTTTATTCCCAAAGTCAGCCATTTCTATCTTCTTTCTCCTTTTCTTGGTCACTATATAGAAGTTCATAAACTGTATTATTTCTTTGATTGTTTTTTAGTTTTTCTCTCTCTGAATTGCTATTTGTTATTTCACTCTGATTTTTAAATTTTCTTCCTTCTATTTGCTTTAGGATTAATTTTTTCTCTCTCCTATCTTTTTTTCAGGCAGAAACTTAGAATATATTGATTTGATTTCTTTGTTCTTTTTAATATAAGCATTTAATATAGTGATTCTTAAATGAAGGTAGTTTTGCTCCTGCTCCAGGGGACATTGGGTGAAATCTGGATATAGCTTTATTGTTTTAGTCAGTCGGAGTAGTGCAGTGTGCAAAATAGAGGATCCCCTTATGAAATTTTTACTATGATTGGAGACAAAAGCAAAGAACAAGATTAAAATACATAATATAAAGTTCAATGATGACAAAAAGGAAGCAGGATAAAGAAATAAAAAAGGATGAATATGGTCAATTGTGAGTGCATGGTCAAGAAAGACAGCTGTGATAGAATATTTCAGTAGAGACCTGAATAAAGTAGGAAGGAATCCATGTGAGTATATGTGAGGAGAGTTTTCCATTCAGAGTAACAACTGAAAAAGCCAAGGAAGGCACAGTGTATAGTTGAAGCAATGGAGCAATGAAAAAGTGATGAGAAATGACATCAAGAAGTATTGTGGCAAGATTATGTAATGCTTTAAAGGTCATGGAAGCAACTTTGAATTTTATTTTAAATGTAATGGGAAGTGAATGAACATTTTGAGCAGGAGACACCGTGAGGATCACTATGGCTACTGTTTGGGTATAGGATGCAGGGACCGAATGTACAAACCTGGAGTTAGGCACGGTGGTGCACACCTGTAACTGAGCACTCTGGTAGGTTGAAGCAGGAAGATTGCAAATTTGAGTCTAGCCTTGGCAATTTAACAAGTTAACAAGACCTTGTTTCAAAAAAAAAAAAATTAAAGGACTAGGGATGTGTGCTCAGTATGAAGGCCCTGGGTTCAATCCCCAGTATTGAAACAACAAAAACAGAATGTGCAAACATGGAGACTATCTTGGTTTCACTGAAGCCACCCTGGTGAGATGGATTGGTAATTTGGGCTAGAGCAGTGCTGGTGACCCTTTTAGATCTTTCAGTGATAACAAACAGCCCACTGTGCCATGCATGCCATAGGTTTGCCACCACTGGGTTAGAGGGATGAAAATGGAGATGGCTGCAATTCCAGATATATTTAAAAAGCAAAAGTCACTGTTATGGCTTGTATCTAGATGTCCCCCCAAAGGCTCATGCTTTCATAGGTGAGGCTTTTTGGAGGTGGCTGGATCATAGGTGTGTGATGCTGGATTACAATGTGTGATATGGGGATTAGGATGTGTGGTACTGGATTAGTCCACTAATTGGTTTACCATAGTTCTGGGTGTGGGTAGTGGGAAGTCACACCTTGGGTATGGGTGGCACCACCTAAAAGGCTGGTAGCCTAGATGGGGTAAAAGGGAAAGGGAGGCTTACTTCTGCTGCTGGATGCTTCATTGCCTTCTGCTTGCCTCCTGGACTATTTTTCTTATGAGCTGCCCCTCTGCCATGCCACCCTGTCTTGGAGCCAGCTGATTATGAACTGAAGCCTCTACAAACTGTTAGCCAAGGTAAATCTTTCATCTTTTAACTTGTAGTTATTGAGTATTTTGTTTCAGCAATGAGAAAAGTAACCAAGTTTACTAATGGATTAGATATGATATATTAGAGAAAGCAAGAGACCAAAAATGACTCCACTGGGATGGGTGGAGTTGCCATTTACTTTGAAATTGAAATTACTGTGGGAAAAAGAAATTTGGATAAGAAAAACAAAAGTTTGGTGTTTTAGCTATTTTAAGTTTTAGAAGTCTATTGTTCATCCAAGTGAAGTTGTCAATGAGCAATTGGTTATTAAAGAAAAAAGTTGATATCCTGGGGAGAACTTGAGGCAAGAGACGTCATTTAGGCATTTCTACATAATAAAACTTATTAATATAGTTTACTAAATTAACAAATCAAAATAGTAAAACTATTTATTATTTTTCTTAATAGTTGTCCAAAAGCATTAAAAAACCTACCACTATAAGAGTAATAAACTCAATGTAGAATGAAATAGCAAAACAGAAAATCAAATATACAAAGTATTGATTAAACATAAACATTCTTATTAAAATTAAGAAACATAAAAATTCTTACTATTATTCAACATTTTACTATTATAATTACTAATGAACAAGGAAAAAAGGGAAGAAAGGAAAGTTAGAAAGAAACAAAACTATCTTCACTTGAATATGCTATAATTAATTAATTTAAATAATCCAAGAAGATCTATTAACACTGTGATAATTAACAATCCATTAATATTGATAGAAGATTTCAGCAGAGTGGCTAGATATAAGATTAATATGCAAAAGTCAAAGCTTTCCTACACAGCAACGTTAACTAAGTACAATGCATCCTGTTCAAAATGGCAAGAAATATAAAAAGTAGTGTAGGAAGGAGAAAATAAATGTAATGGTAAATAAGACAAACCTTTATGGAAAAATGTAACATTTAATAAATTGACTTGAGCGTAAAAGGAGGATGACTTAATGTTCATGAGTGGGAAGATCTATTTATAAAATGTTGCTTCTCTCCAAAATTATCTAAAGGTTTAATGCAACCCCAATAAAAATTGCAGGGAGATTATCATGGAAATTGACACATAGATTCTAAAATTCAAAAGGAAGATAACTAGTCATGGACAGTCATGAAATTTTGAAGTAAATGATCAAAGGAATGAATTTTTACCATCTAATATCAAATTTATGAAGCACTAATCATTAAAGAAGTAAGGTATTGCTTAAGAATATACAAATAGAGAGATGAAATAGACTAGAAATTCTAGAAATAGATGCTTGTGTATATTGGCGGTATCGTGAGATATACTGAAGTTTGAAATCAGAGAGGATTGAAAGGCAGGTTCAAGAAATGGGTAGAATTTGTCCTACATATTAGATATCTAACACAAAATTCAGAAAATGAATTTAAGATATATTAAATACCAACACACATACACACAAACACACAAACACAAACAGACCCAGGAATAAAGTTGTAAGAGGATCAAAAGAAGTGCAAGGACCCGAGTTCAATCCCCGGGACCAAAAAAAAAAAAAAAGAAAGAGAAAAGAGGATCAAAAAAGAATTATAGAATTTATTTCAATAATTATTTAAAAATTTTAAAAAAGATATGATTTGAAACTATGAACATTTTTTAAATGTGTTGTTAACAAATATCTCAAGTTAAAATTGAAATTGGTAGAAAATATTTGTATCAAATATATAAAGATAGCTCAAAAGTACATAAGAATGTTTTTAAATCAATAAATTTTAAACAGGCTAATGGAAAAGCTTAGTAAAGGGCATCTAAAAAAGAGTCAGTCAATTTGGAGGACAGAGAGGAAGCTTCTCCCATTACTGCATTTATAGCATTTAAAATAGGCAAGCATAGAAATTATCACAAGAAGACATAACCACATACATTTCCAGAAAAAAATGTTAATAAAAAAATGTAAATCTGCATTACAGAAAAAGTTAAATCAAGTATAGAATGCAACATTATGTCACATTTTAAAATATAAATTTTCTATTATTTTATGTACCTGATATATTAAAGAAGCCTAACTTTTTAAATTAAAAGACAACTTTTGTTGTTAACTATTGCTCATTTACATTTTATTCAATGGGAGTAATGTTTCAGATGCCCCGATGAGAGTGGGCAGGCCTAGACTTGTCTGTGTATCCTTCAGTGAAGATGGGTCGAGGAGGTG
Source organism: Heterocephalus glaber (assembly GCF_000247695.1). Next base: position 6,669,722 of record NW_004624794.1, on the reverse strand, counting down.
GGTGTAATGGAACTCATTCTAGGATAATAATTATTTTAGAAGAAAAATACCTTAAGAATATTTACTTTCTTCTTTCTAGACCCTTTAATAACAGTCTTCAAATAATAATAGCAGAGTTTATATAACACATTTTATGCCCAGTGTATACCTTCACCCAATGAAAATAGTCCATAGCTCACCCTTTATCTGCAGCTGTGCATTCTGTGGTTCCAGTTACTGGTGGTCAACTGTGGTCTGAAAATCTTAAATGGAAAATTTCAGAAATAAGCAGCTCATAATTTTTAAATTTCATTTTGTTTCAAATGGTGTGATGGAATCTTGCACCATCCTTCTCATTCCCCTGTGATGTGAATCATTCTTTTATCCAGTGTATCCATGCTGTATATGTTACACACATGTTTATCATTTGGTAGTCACCTTGGCTATCAGCTTGTCATGGTGTTGTGTGAAATGCTTTTATTCAGGTAGTCTTTAACGTAATGGCCAATGCTGTGTCACAATGCCTGCAGCATTTGCATCACTTTATCTCATCACAGAAGCACTGTATCATCTCACATAGGAAGAAGGTAGGGTAAAATCACTGAGATATTTTAAGGAACAGAGAAAGAGAGGCAATAATGTAATTGTTCAGTTTTATTGGTAGTCATTGTTACTCTCTTACTCTGCCTGGTTTGTAAATTAAATTTATGAATTAAATTTATCAGAATTATGTACGTATAAGAAAACATAGTATTTATAGAATGTGGTAATATCTGTAGTTTCAGGCATCCACTATAGGTCTTGGAACATATGCCATATGGATAAGCAAAAACTGCTCTACTCTGATATGTTACCCAGTTGGATCCTGAAGTGACATCAAATCCACAAGAAACTCACTTTGACAATCTGTTGATTTTGAAAATCGTTAAGGGGGCTGAAGGTATAGCTCATGGTAGAACCCTTGCCTTGCATGTGTGAGGTTTGGGGTTTGATCACCAGAATTGCTAAAAAAAAGGGGGGGTTACAGATAGTTTATGTTTTTCTCTTTCTAGTTAAACCAGATTCATGATAATATATAACCAGCTTAGATACTGCCTATGCTGTCTTCTCCCCGTGCTAAATCTTCTCCCCATCAGGGTGAGTATCTTTTGCCTCTCGCAAGCCTTGATGGGTTCTGTGTGCCAGTGTGATTGCATTTGGCATACTGTATTTAGTTAGTTCTGCATGTGTCCTTCTTCCCATTGAACTATAAGCCTCTGGAGGGCAAAGGCTGAGTCTGGTTCAGTTAGTCTCCTCGACACATGGCATACCTAATGCCTGGAGCAGGGAAGGCACTCAACACACAGAATTTAAGCAGTGCTCTTTTGTCCTTCTGCCTTAGCTCAGGGAAGAGTTCAGAAAATCAGGCTTCTTGAGTATAAGTGTGACATGAGATTGAACTTTTTTAACATTCCATAGTCAGGAAACTTCTCAAGGACACTTCCTATTAGCATATGCATTTAATAAAAAACAAATAACATCAAACACAACATATTACATGTGCAGTGTAGCATTGCAAAAGCTAGAAATGATTTTCCTGAGTCTTGAGCTCTAATCAAGTTCTCTAATGTTGCATGGGCCCTTTAGCTTAATAGATCCTCTTGATATTTCCTAAACATTTAAGAAATGGAATAGACCTAGCCATATCTTAGTTTAGAATGCATGCAGCTAATTGCTCCCTGAAACTCAAGGATTTCTTACAAAGCATGATATGGATTCCGAGATTCACACCGATTTTTAAAAGACAAGCTCTTTTGAAGGGAAAGAAGACTGGCTTTCCCCATTTAATATCAATGTCCTAATTTCTAAATGGATTCCCTCTTCCTAATTTATCTCTGAAAAATAGACCTGTCATGTGCTTGGCATTTTGTTTGAGTATTTCTTCCTTTGCTAATATTGGCAAAAAATTAACACACAGCAGAGGAGGTACATGGGGAGTCTCGTGTGGACAATGTGTTTAGTTCGAAGCATATGGAAAAATGACGCATTTGCTAGGTTCCTCTGACCAGCCCCAGGCTCTTTGAGATTAGTTTTAGATTCATAGACTGTAGTCAGGCATGGACCATGAGGTTCTGGCCTCTGCATATCCAGGAAAATGTCCTTCCCCCAGGCAGGGCTTTTGTTTTATCACAGTTATCCCAATAGCGTTAGATGAAGAAAATAACTTTAGACCAATACAATCCACCGCCGTTTCCCCCTGTAAGAAGATAAGGAAACTGCCAAAGACAATTCTCCATATTGTTGATACCTCTCAGTCTTGGAAAGAGCAGGCCAGTGCATACACGGCAAGAATGGGCCTGGAAACTTGAGAATTATATTCTGCATCCAAAAAATATGAGCTTGATATCTCATCTCCCACCATCAGATTTGAGCATGATTAATCTGCATTGGATATTGTCAAGTTTTGGTACCTTTGGGCACCAGTGGAACAAGTTTCCTCCCTCCTTGATGTCCCAAGAACTGGATTCCCACACTCTGTTCTAGTACATCTTTGTCCTGTGACCTTCAACTAGCAACAGCTCTTTCTTGGACTAAACATGAGGCTTATAATAGCCCCCTCATTAATGGTTTCATGAGCAAATAGGATACCATGTATGCATGCAATTTGAAAATAAAACACTCAGAAAACAAAACTAATATCCATATTAGACCTGATTGGTGCAGTAATAATTAAATTCTCAGTTTTGCCTTGCACACTGTCAAGTTTTTATAATGCTTTTACAAGTTTCACCTCAGTTTTTGTAAAATACCATTGACATGCTCTTTGCCTGGGAATCTAAGAAGACAGTAGAAGACGAATAGGACACATGACAGAGAAGCTATGTTCTCAAAGAGTATGCAGATTCTTTGGAGAGATTGAGCTAGCTGCATATAACCATTTACAAAATTGCCATCTTATTTAGGCTGTTAAGTTCTGTGTGAATCAGAAATGGATGGATACATGCTTCTGTCACTCAAGGGAGCAGAAAAAGACCAATTCAACCATCCCATTCTTGGATCCACTCCAAACCCTTAATTGCCCACCCTAAAAGATCTCTGAATCCTGCTAAACTCTTTAGGTTAGTTTCTTGGATTAATTTGCTTTTCTTCTCTTAGACACTTATTTCAAAACATGCCTACTCCCCTCAAATGTATGACTGACTCCACTCAGCAGATGGCACCTCCTCCTTGTAGGACACATTATACAGGAACTTCCTCCTCTCCTGACACCTGTACCTGCACAATCCTCTTCTCTGCTCTTGGGTGATCAATGCTTCTCTTCCTCCCCTAGGTGAATACCTTTTTCCTTCACCACCCAAGCATTGAATACCACCACCTTCTAAATATTCAAGAATCAACTCAATACAAAGTATAGAAGGTATTACCTTGGTTTCCTTCCCAGTGGATACCAATGGGTGGCATCACTAACAGCCTTTTCTCCTGCTGTGCTCAGCATTGCTTAGGAACCACTGATAAAAGGGATGCACTTCCAGATGAGGCTTTGCCATGAGTCACCTCTTGATAGAAAATCTCTCAGTGACCCAGGAAAATCCTAAACTGGAAATGAAAGTGTGAGGCTCTAGAGCCACATGATGATGGTGAGGTGGGAAGGCGTATTGAAAGTAACATGACAAGGTACAGTCACTCCCTTGTTTAGCACCTTACATGGCTTCCTAAACTCTTACCATGGTCTTCGGGGGTCCCTTGTAGTTTGACCCCTGCTGATTCACCATACTTTTCTGGTCATCTCTTCTTGCTTTGTGGGCTTCAGCTATAGCTGACTCATTTCTCTACTCCTGCCACCATACTCTCATTCTTTGACTGAAAGGTGTCTCTCTTCTACCCTGCTACTGGCCTCTGATCTAAGCTCCAATGTTCCCTCCTTAGGCGAGTTTCACCCAGCACCCTGTGCTTAGTCAGATTCTTCTGCCACAGACTTTCACAGATCCAAGTCCTTCTTTTAACTCTGTTTGTAATCAGACATTCACTAGTTGACTATTTGATAAATAAGTATCTCTCCAACTACACTGTATACTCCACTCCATGAATGAAATTGTTTTTGATATATATATATATATATATATGGTATCATGTGTGTATATATATATATGGTATCATGTATATATATATATACACATTTGGTATTGTATATATATTATATATATGGTATTGTGTGTGTGTATATATATGTGTGTGTGTGTGTGTGTGTATATATATATATGGTACTTTTTTGTTTCAAATCTTACTGCCCTTGGTCAAATCAGAAATTCAGAAATCTTTCCAACAATCAGTCCTGGAGAACAGCAGGATTTTGTACTATTGTAAAGATTTGGGGGAGGAGCCAATGAGCTGACGAAACTAAGAACAATTTGCAAACTGTAAAGTGCGGAGAGGACATGCAGGAGGACTATCATCCGCCTGACCATGCCGTGTTGCCAGTATTGTGGACAGGAGCTGCTCATGGTCAGACCTGGGCAGCTCACTGCCAGCCCCTATCTACAACCTTGCCTTCCAGTCTTATCTGTGAACTCTGATGCCAGGGAGATTAGGAATTCAGTCTTCAAGCTCACTTGCCATGTTTCTCCTTGCATGCTATTGTTGGTTAATGTTTTTTGCTTTGATGTTTTATTTTACTGATGAGCCCAGCAAGCCACTATTATGTGCACTGTGCTCTATGAGGTTTTACTGGATCACATTGTTTACACCTTGCCTGTGACAGATACTAGTGGTACTTACCACCCTGTGATTTTCCAGCAGTGAAAATAATAGAGGAGTTTCATACAGGTAAAATAATTAGTGGTTTAGGAAAAAAAAAAAGAATATAATTTGGCACACCGAGTATTAGCCTTTTTTCTTCTTGTATAAGTGTCAGTTTCTAGGGTTATAAAGACAGATTACATGGAATTTCATCCTTTTTAGCAATGAATTAATGTTGTCCCAGTTGCTCCCTGGCAGCAGGATGGCCTAGGCTTTGGACAGGTTTTGGTGTCCAGGCTGGTCGGGTCAGTGTTAGCGTTGATGAACGGAGGTTCTTCTATCAAATCAGACAGGGGGTTATGTGCTTTAACAGCCTTTTCCTGTCTGTGCTGCCTCAGCCACAGTGCATAATACTGATCCAAGAAATGCTCATCCTCTTTCTGAGTCCCTTTCTTCTATGACAACTGTGGCTTTCTCTTTTACCTCATTTTGGGGGTTAAGAAATAAAATAGAAAATGGCAAAAACTGAAAGTCAGTTTTGTCTAACTTAAATCTGGCAAGTAGGCAACAACAACAACAACAACAGCACAAAAACAAAATTAAAAAGCCAATTAAAATCGAACTTTTGCTAAACAATGAATACAGTTTTGGGATATGGGGATATGCATGGCCCATAAAATATTTGGGACCTACTTATACTAAATGATTATTCATCACTTATCTGAAATTCAAATGTAACTGGGTGGTCTGTCTATATGTGTAGCCCAATTCCTACATTGTTAAAGGTAGAACATGGATCTCCTGACTGTGGAATACTTTCAAGCTCCCTATAATTCATCTTGAAGCTGATTTGGGGGGATTCAACTTTGTTTTTGTTTTGCTCTGCTCACATACAACATGCTTTTATTGCCCCTAGGACAGGAAGAGGTAGAGATAGAAAATGGGAAAATAGATTTCACTACATCTGTCTTGCAAAATATCTGAGTTAAGAATGAGAGAGGGCCTTGCAAATGGAACTCTGGCTGAGATTCTGATACCTGCTCTCCCCACTGGCTCCCCTCCTGCCTACATCTCTTTACTCCACCCCACTTATTGACATCTCCTTCTTTCCCACCTGCAGAACATATCCACTTCATCCTCAGTACCTTATACTTTTGGAATCAGAACTAGCAGTGCTTTGCTTTTTCTCAGTCCTTGAAGGACTGGGCCCTGAATGCTGGGGTGGGTGGAAGGCAGAATGGGTCCCAGAGCAGGGGGGCTTTTCCATGAAGAGGACCTTGTGGGAGGTTCCTGTCCACCATCTCTGCTCCATCTGCCAACAGCAATGCCCAGAGACCCAGCTGGGCAGCTCCAGGTCACCAGTGAGGTAGTAGGGAATCTTAGTTGAGGATTATTTCAGGAGGGGAAGAAGTGCAAATATGTGGCTTTTATTCATGCATTGCTTAGTGACAAGGGTTACCTTCCAAGAATTTGTTAGGTGATTATGTTATTGTGCTGACAGCACAGAATGGACTTACCTAAATTTAGATGGTACAGCCTGCTGTGCTATGACATATATGTTTTCATGTATAATACATATATATGCATTACATATATGAAACATGTAATGTGTGTATATTTAGGATGTATATAGGATCTATGTATATAGGATGTAGAATATATCTACGTAGGACATATATATGTAGGAGATATATATATATGATATATATGATAAATGCCCATATGTGTATATATATCCATATATAGGACATATGGAGAGAAAGACCTATTGCTCATATCTATCTATGTCTATATATATATATATATATATATATATATATACAGAGAGAGAGAGAGAGAGAGAGAGAGAGAGAGATACAGAGAGAGAGACCCATTGCTCCTTGAGCCATGGTGAATGAAACAACACATATTAAATCAAGCCTAGGGAAAAATGTTATAATCAAGACAGAAGGCAAACATGAGATGTACAAGGCTCCAGCCAATGTAACAAGCCAGACTGCTTTACAGTAAACTTTTATTTCATAAGGCTGCACTGCAAAATAATGACAAACAGTATAGTATAGTAAATATTTAAGTCAGTAACATAGTCATTCATTATTCTCAAGTATTATGTACTTTCCATAATTGTGTGTATGATATACTTTCATATGACTGGTAGCAAAGTAGGATTTTCTACACCAGCATCACCAAAGACATGTGAGTAGAGTTGACATATGATATTAAGATGACGACAGTGTCACTAGGTGATAGGAGTTTTTCAGTTCCATTATTGTCTTGTAGGGCTTCTGTCACATACATGGTCTGTCATTGACTGAAATGTCATTATGTGATATATGGTTGCATATATGTGAATATGTCTGTATGCACTTATATTGTACATGACTTCACACACAAAATCTTGTACATAAGCACAAAAATCTCAGGACTGCTTATGAATGCCCTATTTTCTCATCATACATAACAGGTCCTTAAAGAAACTGCTCTCAGGATGGAACAATTCTAGCAGAAAGCAAACAAGGTGACAAAGTAAACTGTGCAGAGCCAGGTATCCAGGCAGGATTCCTTCTGAAAGACTTGCCAAGAGCAGTCACCCCAAAGGTCCTGTTAGGGACAGGAGATTTATGAGGTGGTGAGGTGTAGAGATTGAGGGCACTCTCTCCTGTGGGTCAACAGGAGGAAGAAAAGGAACGTATACTCATATATTCTACATATATACCTACGTGTATATGCACATCTGTATGTGCAGATGGGAAATATTGAAGCCAAATGTTCTCACACCATTGTAATAATTGTGCTTTTGGGCTCTTCCCATGGGGCATGGTAGCTGTTTAGCAATAGGGGATTGTCATAGCTAATATGAATTATCATAGCTAACATGTGGTCAGAAAGGTGGGACCTTATTCCGCAAAAGCTCACCTCTATGTAATGCTGCCCCAGTGCTTCTAATAGTAACGAGAAAACAAAAATACAAAAATACAGTGATACCTGGTTCATGAACTTAATTCATTCCACAATTCTGGAAAAGATGACCACTTTGGGTTCATGCAGGAACAATGGCCACGGCTGTGTTCGTCACCTGAAGCAGAGTTCTCAAACAAAAACAAAATTTCGCCAAACGCTTCTGTTTGCAAATCAAATTGTTTGCAAACATAAGTGTTCTTGAACTGAGGTACTGCTGTGCATTAGAGACATTAGGAACAGGAAAGGAGGCACTGAAGTGATTCCCAGGGAATGTCACAAAGGCAGGTGTGGAAGGTGGCAGACAGAGGAGACCCATGATGGCAGGAGAGAAGACAGCAGGCATGAGAGCTGGCAGAGTCATCTCTGGTTGCCTGTGGAAGAGAGAAGGAAGGATCTTTGTCAGGACTCATAAAAGGTGTTTTTCAACAAATGTGCTTAGTCTTAGGGCATGGAACCTAAGATTCCATGAGAGTTCTAGGGAGCTCCTTGCTCAATCCTCCGGTGCATCTTGCCTGCTGAGGCTCAAGCTCTGGTCCTGGGACCCAACTCCCTGCTGTCCCTCAGACATTCAAAACTGTGTTTGCTCTCTGCTAGTGTCATGATGTGCTGTTTGAATGAGTCCTGGAACTGATGAATTAACTCCTAGCTGGTGGTGGAATGGGAGGAACTGAACCTCCTGTTACTGGCTCTTTGTCTAAATTCATATCTGCCTCCTCTTGGCTGAGCAATCCCATCACCCACCTCTGCTGCTGGAAAGGGTGCCATGCCAGTGAGGACTGAGAGAGAAGGTGTGACCTGGGCTATGTGTGTGTGCATGAGTGTGCACACACATTTCACACACATGCATGCAGATGTGCAGCACTGTGCACACTTCACACTCTCAGAGTCATCTATCTGCATCCATTCAAGGAGAATGTTGGAGAATGTACTTGACATGAATTTTTGATCTTGGGCTGGATCCCATTACCCCATAATGAATATTGGTGAATATCACTTTAACTTAGGGATCATTCCAGGGCAAAAATGCCTTCCATCAGAATTTTGGAAAGGAGAGTTCCAGTGGCAATCCGTTCGCAGGGATGGAGATGTATGTGCATAAGCAGTGGAAATTGAAAAACTGTGTTAAGTGGTTGGAAAGCCTCCAGCAGGAGATAGGGACTGGGCATCCAGGCAGCATTGTCAGAGGATGTTGCGGGGAGAATGAAAGCCTGGTTTCATAGCCTTGGGACAGGAGCCATGACAACACATAGACAGGGGTCTGTGTCTCCCTTTGACTTATCCAGGGCAGTGTCCCAGGCTCCCACTTTGCAGAGAGACCCCGGGGATAAAGTCATGGGTGGAGTTAGCCTGCAGCTGGGAGCTGTCCTCTCCAATGGGGAGGATGAGGGTGACAGGGAGGATGCAGGCTCCAGACTCCAATGGTCTCATCGTGTGCATCTGTGGAAGTTGCCCACTGATGAGGAAGAGGAGGCGGGTGGCTTAAACACACTGCAGCACATGGTGCAGACTCACAGGAAGAAGAATCAATCCCTCAACAGTCGAGATCGCCCTGTAGAGAGAGACGGGTGGCTGGATGGAGCTGAAAGCTGTCATGGGTGAGGAGAAACACGGAGAACACAGCATGTTGTAGGACTCCTGGGCTTGATGGGAACTTGCTGGTGGAGAGCCTTTCATGTCCGTGCCACTTCAAGGAACACAGCTGAGTTCTAGTCCCAGAAGGCATGGAGGTATGAACAATAAACTGCATTCAGCAGGGCATTTTCTGTGCAGGTAACAGGGCCCCAGAATACAGGAACTTCACCACCATAGGTAACTAAAAATATTGCTTCTGGGCCCAGCTGTTTCAAGACTGTGATAAGATTTTCAGGCTGAGCTCAATACATCTTGCACTTCTGTTCACAGGATGGCTACAGGAACTCCAGCATCTGCACCCAGCCTCCAGTGTAGCCTGGGGAGGAAAGAACTCCCCTGACTCAACATTCCCACAATCTATTTCTATCACATTGGCTGTGACTAGGTCACATGTCTAATTCCAAATGATTGTGAAGTCCCCTCCATCTTTGATTTCCTGTCAGATCCAAGGTGAAAATTCAGTAGAAAATGAAGTCTAGGGAAGGTGACTATTTTACATTTCAATTGTCTCTTAGAAAGTTATCTTAAAATAAACTTAAAACCCATGCATACATACACAAACATTGCAAAGTCAATGCACGTCTCCCAAAGTTTAAGAAACATGGTCCCATATCCTTTGAGAAGGAAAAAAAGAAGAAGAAGAAGAAGACTGATGAATTACTAATGAACTAAGAGGATGATATTGATGGTACTATTTTCAGCACCAAAAGTCAACAGGGAACTTGGATGAAACATCATAAATGTAATTTGCAAATTTGTTGAGAGAAATAATGGGCAGATCATATAGAACAGGGCAGAAACACAATGAATGCTGGTATTTTTCTTTTTCTTTTATTCTGTACTGGGGATCGAACCCCAAACCTTCACAGTGAGTTACATTGCCAGGTCTATTTTTTATTTTGAGACAGGGTCTAAGTTGCTTAGTTGTCCAGGGTAGCCTTGAACTCACGATCCTTCTGCATCAGCCAGCCAGAGTCCTGGGATCATACCACGCCCCGCTCTGGGTGCTATTTTAATGTAGGCTTTCTCAAGGGCTCCTTCCTTCACCTGAGGATGTCACAGTCTCAGAGAGGGGCCTTGTGGGCACAGCTTGTCCATCGGGCCCCTGGTGGCTAGAGGAGCCCTGCATTCTGTCACTTTCCTGTGCAGATTCTCTGCTGGGCTCTGCACGCACAACACATGGGCCCCAGTCTTCTGCAGCTTTTATTCTAATGATCTCTGCTCAATAATTTTCCCAGTCACAGTGTGATGAGTTTATAATCTCCATCTTTTTTGTGCCAAGGGATGCAGCCTGAAAGGCAGGTGCTATGTCCAAAGGGCAGTGGCACTGGACTTGATACAACTGAAAAGGATCTGGGTGGGGAGTGGGGTGAGGAAAACTCCTGGTATATGGAGGGGACAAGGTGTGAAGAAGCTCAGAGACCACATCCATGGAGCTGGGAGGCCAGGGCATGGAGAGTGACAGGAAGCAGGCAATGAGGCAGCCACTTATGGCTGTGTGTTCCAGAGGAAGGATGCTGCACATCATCCTGACAACAGTGAGAAATCGGGGGAGGCATTATTTTCCTATACCTATTTTTTAAAGTGGGAGAGTATCTTTTTGTTTTTGTTTTTGTTTTTCTTGGTACCAGGGATCGAACTCGGGTCCTTGCGCTTGCGAGGCAGGCGGCGGAACCACTGAGCTAAATCCCCGGGCCAACGGGGGAGTATCTTAATCAGAGAAGTATTTTAAAAATATGTTGTTCAGAGAGCTAGAACCTTTTTCATGGTTTAAAATGTTCTTCTAGTTTATGGGGGTACAAAAAAGACAGTCAGAGACCAATGGGAATCTGCTTCCCTAGATGAGATGATAGACAAATGGAAGACAATGTTTGTAAAACATATTTGATATGGGATTTGTATCTAAAATACATAACTATATTACAAGTCAATAATAAAACTCAATATTAAAAGTGAGCAAAAGTCTGAGTAGACATTTCTCCAAAGAAGATGTCCAAATGGTAGGCAAGCACAGGAAAAGATGCTGAACACCACTCGGCACCAGGAAGATAGACAGCAAAACTGCTTTCCAATGCAACAAGCTGACTCTATTTCATCCTTGCCTAAAACCCTTGTGACCCAGGGTACCTAGAGGAGAAAATCTAGATTTTTAAAAAGAATATAAGTGGCCTAGATCCCACCCCACCAGCGCCGTCCCACCAATGTTCTTTGGAGCTCTCCGAGTGCTTCCCCTGGGACATGGGTGTGCATGGCCACAGTGAAGACCCAGGCTAAGTGTCTCCTCACCAGAGCACCTTTCTCTGCACCGATTTGGATGCTTCCCCGTGTACATTCCAGCCCCTGTCTCTAGCACCTTGTCCTCTGGGTTTTAGGATTGTTGCTGTTTCTTGTCAGCTTCCAGTAGTAGCCTGCGTCCTCCTGGAGCTGTGATCCTCACAGAGGATCCTGCGAGAGCAACTGGGCAGAGACAATGCCAGAGACAAAGCTGTTGGACTGAGTATGGGTGGAACAGTTCCTGGATGTCAGAACCAGAAACCATGGGTGACAAATGCGTGGCCAGGGTTAAGCTCTTTGGGGGCCGAGGGACCTAGAACAGATGCAGGGTCCAATCAACCGACTGGTGTCCAAAACAAATGCTGCCTAAGCCTCTTGGATTTTCTGTCCTGGGAGAGAGGAGGAGAGGTATGGGGCCAGCTTAAGAGCAATCCTCACATCCACAGCGGATAATCATCTCCATGTGGGTAGGAAGTTATTCTGCTTATTTGGAGGGCTACGTGAGAAACAGTGAAGCTCTCCAAGCGCTCCTGTATCACGTGGGGCTCCTGCTGCAATTCACCTTCTCACCATCACTGCCTCATGCATCATAGACTCACTTGAAGCTGAGGGGGTGCCACACACCTGCAGCATTTGGGGAGGCTAAGGCAGGAGGATAACAACTTCCAGCCCAGCCTGGGTAATTTAAAGATGGATGTAGACACTATCTCAACAGAAAACCAGTTAAGAAAGGGCTGGGGATGTAGCTCAGAGTTCAATGCCCGTTACTGCAAAAAAAAGAAAAAAAAGTCACATAGCAGTTGCCTTCACATCTTCCTAAACTTAAACTCCACTCCAACTCCTTCCACTGCCTCTCCTCAGCATCACCCACAATGAATGGGCAGCAGCCCAACTTCTCTGTCTTCCTTGCAGCCCTTACCATATCTGATCCTTGATTCCAATTCATATCAGACATGGGAGCCCATGGTGTACCATCCCATTCCATTGTGCCACCCTCAGATGGCTCCCAATCACCAGACTGAGTCTAATCAGTTAACTGGCCACATCTCACACGATCAGATTCCACACCAAGGCAGGCACAGCAAGTACACTTGTATCAATCACACTTGGGGGAAACTGAGGCACACAGCTATGTCCAGCACAGCAAGGTGTCCCTGTACTCTTGCACAGAACACTTTTTGTTGACTTAGTGTTTTATAAAGTAAAAAATACTCTGGTTAAAAAGTTGTGTTGGCAGTCTGCATTCTTGGGCAGTTAAGCTGAGGTTAAGCCTGTGTCAGGGGTAGGCAGTACTGAGGTCCATCAGAAAATGCAAAGTCGATATGGTGCAGGTGAAGCCTGGAAAGTCTGAGAAGTGTCTCCTTCAGTTGTAGAAGTGACTGTGTGTGCATGTGTGTACACACACGCCTCCCTTCTCTGGAACCACTGAATTCTGACTGTCACCTGCAATTGTTCTGAACACCTGTCAAAGTCTTTAAGCATCTTTTGGTGGCGGTTGACTTCCTTGGATTTGTCAATCACACAGCCAGTGGGAACATGCCCAGCAGCCCTGAGGACACTCAGGATACAATCACAGGCTCTGGATGGGGAGGTGATTTCGGGAGAACGTTTGAATGATTCCCCTTCCTTCTTGTCAGAGAGTTGACTGAATTCTGGGCCAGACTTTAAGGACAGCAATGTTTGAAAACTTTGATTTTAGGACCCTATTAAGTTAGAGATTTCTGTACTTATTTTTAAAGAGTTGGATACCACCTTACGAGAACATTTACTATGGGATGGCTTTGGAAAGTAAATTTCTTTTTGCAGACTTTTTAGAACTTTTTTTGTTTCATTTTTAAATAAAAGTAAGTCTTATACATTTTATGAACCTTTGAAAATATCCATGAAGAAGAAAAAAATACCTCCCCTGTTGCATCTAATATTATTACACAGAAATGTTTGTGGCGTAATCATTCAGACCTGATTATATACTACAGATACATATTTAATACATGATTATACATTTGTGCAAGTCACATTATACAGGATATTTCATTATTTGATGTTTAAAGAGCCTGATTTGCATTTAGCTCTTCAAAGCAGAGGCTATATAATTTCAGAGATGCTTTTCCCTCCGCAACTGTCCCAAGAAAAATCATTTGTCTCATTGACATTGACCTGCAAATCCATTGTGCCACTACTGCTGAACTACAAGATATTCTAATGTCACCCATTGTCCCTATGGGCCAGTAGAACAGAAAGTGGGTAAAGGGAGTCAGGAATTCACATGATTAGGAAAACAAAGTAATTAACATCTGTTAAGGAATGTATAAATGATTGCTGTCTAAACCAAGAAAATCTTTTAGTATGATTTTTTATTTTCTAAAGAGTTGGCTAATGATTCACATACTTTTGGGGATGCCAAAAAATCTAATTTAGGCTCTGTTGACTTTTATTAGAGTCTTTAGTCTAAATACCTTGCCAATGAGAGCAATGAAAAGTCTATAGCTGCCTTTCAAAGACCTGACTTGGCAAAGTTGTGGACCCATAGTCTCCTGAATCTTTAATCCAGGATAGATTTCCAGGCGAATATTCGAACCCAAGTACAGAGACATTTCCCACCGTCCATCCAAACAAAATGAAGTCAGCTTTGACTGTGCAAAATGTCGATGAATTCTTCAGAGTAAATCAGCCCTGTCAGGGTGATGCAGAGCCATCAGCTCTTTGTGACATAATATAATATGAAATGATATTGAACAACATGCGTTTGGCACTAAATTGTTAGCGGGTTTTAGCTTTGACAGCGGCAAGTTTATTGCTTTAATCCCAAGGTCTTTTAACCCTCTTTGACATAAATTGAGGTTGGCTTTTGTGAAAAAAACTCCACTTTACTCTCTCTTCCTTTACCCAAAACTGCTTTTAACAATTTATGCTACTACATCAGACACTCATTTTGAGTGACAAAAAGAAGAAGAAAAGAAGATCTATTAGAATAGAAGGGGAAAAAGGCCAACTTAGGCTAAGCAGCCTGTGTCTCTTTTGGTATACACGTCACAGCTTTCTCTGGGTGAATACACATTTTAAGTTATAATAATATGTGACTTCCACAAAAAGCTTCTAAAATAAGTCTGGACAGAATGCTAGGGCAAGGTGGAGGACAGTGACTGCCAGGGAACAAAGGCTCCTAATCAGAAGCAGAAGCCAATGCTGCATTTTGTTCCAATTGAATGTATTTCCATATATGGGTTCATACCTTCTTCCTCCACCCCTTACCCCCCTGCACTGCTAGAGATCAAAGATGACTTTTCCTCTGTAAAATAGTTCTGAAACACTGATTTACTAAGTATGGCATATGAACAAAGACTCCCCAAATTTTACATCCTAATCTTAGCACCAGACGGCCAAAGGGGTTATGGTCTCAAGAAACAAGAGTTGGAGAGGGTACAGGGACTTCTCCCTCAGTCTCTTCATGGGGTCCACGTTTCTGGCCACTCTGCTGGGATTCTCGGGTAGAAGAGCCTTTTCTTCTTCCAAGAGAGGCTGTTCCATTTTATACATTAACCGGAACCTCTTGGTTCTAGTTGGGTCTGGCGAATGAGCTCAAAATGTGTCTAATCTTTCAATTAGCCCAGGATCCTGCAGATCTTTGAACGCATGGACCATTTTTTTATGTTCCCTAGATTTAAAATTTTGATTTCTTTTGTTCCAGCAAGTATGCTTTCACAACTTTATCCTAAAGAAGTAGTCAGGGAAAAAATGCAATAGATGCGTATAGGCAGCAATAGGTTGTGGTGATTCCGGGTTTTGTCTGCAGTATCAGACAGATCTGGGTTTAAATTCCAGCTCTGCTCCTTGGCCAGAATGTCACAGGTACTCGGTCACTTCAATTTTCTCGGTTCATTTTTGTCATCTATAAAACAGAGAAATTAACGGTGTCCTTTTCTAGGGTTAGGAGGATTAAATAATAAAGCACGGAAATTGTGTCTTCAGTGCAGAGTTTCCACAGTCATTACCACATCAACACCTTTGCAACATTGTTTATTAACATGAAAATCAGAATTAACCTGAGTCATAAATAACAGTACAGGAATGCTGTACACACATTGAAAACAATATTGCACATGTGTTATTTATATATGGAAGATGTGCACATTCAGACCTTGTATTGTGATCTATGATAACAATATGTATTGTTAATTGAAAGAAGTAGGTCATGGGACCATAGGATCTCTGTTTCACAAACACTTTATAATATAATGTCATATATAAATATTTACAAGGACCCACTCCTTTTACTGTTGAGATCATGATTTATCATTTTAAAATGTATTTTGAATTTTCAACTTTACCATGGTAAAATTGCTAAACAGAAATTGTATTATTAATGGTGCACAACTGAATACTTAGATACATGTACACATTATGAAACAATCATCACAATCAAGCTAGTTAGTATATCCAGCATCTCACGTTCTTGGCATTATTTGTGTGTGTGCATGTGTGTGTGTGTGTGTGTGTTTGTGTGTGTTTGGTAAGAATACATAAGATCTATCTTCTGAAGCAAATTGCATGTGTAAAATACAAATTTGTTAACTATTGTCACATTGTACATATTAGAACTCCAGAGCTTATTTATCTTGTCTAACTAAAATTCTTTATCCTTTTATCGGTGTCTTCCATCCAACCCCTGGCAACCACCATTCTACTTTCTGCTTCTATGAGTCTTAGATTCCATGTGTAGGTAAAATCATGCAGTATTTGTCTTTCTGTGCCTGGCTTACTTTACTTAGCATTATGTCCTCTGGATTTATCCATGTTGCTGTAAATGGCAGGATTTTCATCTTTTTTTAAGGCTGAATAAAACTTCAGTGGTATATGTGCAAGTGTGTGTGTGTTTGTGTGTGTATCTGTCCGTGTGTTTCCCATATTTTATTTATCCTTTCATCTATCAACAGACTTTGGGTTGTTTCCATATCTTAGCTATTATGACTAATGCTGTAATGGACTTGAGAATGCAGAAAACTCTCTGAGGTACTGATTTCATTTCCTTTGAGTATATATCTAGAAGTGGTAAAGCTAGATTGTATTGTAGCTTTATTTTTAATTTTTAAAATGAATTTTATTGGTATACTTTAGGTATACAATATAATGACATTCATCATTGGAAATTTGCACCTTTACATAGTCTCTCTTGGCTCTTATTTTTCCCCTTTCCCCTGCCCTCCCTTCAACCCCTCCATCCCTCCATGTTTACAAAGACTTTGTTTCCATTTTTTCATTTTCTCATATTAATTCCATTCCATTCTTTCCTTTCCCCTACCCAGCCCAGTTCCCCTTCTCCTTTGCACCTTTTATTCCTATTTCACATTACCTATTATGCCTTTTAGTCCTTATTTACATTTTCAGTTTCTCACACCAGAGAAACTATTTGGTATTTACACATGTCTGTCCTATTTATTTCACTTAGGAATATCACCTCAATGTGCATCCATTTAGCTATAAATGTCTCTAATTTCTCATTTTTTATGGTTGAGTAGTACTCCATTTTATTTCTTAAAAACCCACGTTTTCTTTATCCAGTCACCAGTTGATGGGCATTTGGGCTGTTTCCAAGTTTTAGCTATTACAAATTGTGCTGCTATGAAGATGGGTGTCCATATATCACTGTGGTATGATTCTTTTAATTCTTTGGGGAAGATACCCAGCTGGGTCAAATGGGACTTCCAGTCCTAGTTCTTTGAGGTCTCTCCATACTGATTTCCACAGTAGTTGCACCAGTTTACACTCCTACCAGCAGTGGAGCAGTGTTTCTCTTTCCCCACAGGCCCGCCAGCATGTTATTGGTTGATTTCATGATAGCAGCCATTCTTTCTGAGGTGAGGTGGAATCTCAGCATTGTTTTCATTTGGATCTCTTGAATGACCAGTGATGTTGAACATTTTTTCATATGTTTATTTGCTATTTCTACTTCTTTGTCTAAGAAATGTCTATTCATTTCCGATACCCATTTTTGGATTGGGACTTTAAATTTGGGAGGGCTGATTTTTTAAACTTCTTTATAGATTCTAGATAGTAGACCTTTGTCTGAGGAACAGCAGGTGAAAATTTTTTCCCACATTGTGGGTTGTCTCTCCACATTGTTGGTGATTTCTCTTGCTGTGCAGTAGCTTTTTAATAAGAAGAGATCCCACTTATTGATTCCTTGTGCTAGTTCACAGGCAACTGAAGTTTTGTTCATAAAATCTTTTCCTACCCCAATGTCTTCAAAAGTTCTACCTAACCTCTGTTCCAGCCAGTTCAGCATTTCTGTTTTAATATTTAGATCTTTAATCTATTTTGATTTTAATTTAAGTGCATGATGAGAGATATAGGTCTAGTGTTAGTCTTTGGCAAGTTGAAATCCAATATTTCCAGCACCATATATTAAAGAGGCTAACTTTACTCCAGTTAGGGTATTTGGCTCCTTTATTGAAGATGAGGTAGCTGAGTGTGTCTGGAGTTGTTTCTGCATCTTCTAATCTGTTCCACTGGTCCTCAGGTCTGTTTCTTTGTCAGTACCATACTGCTTTTATCACAGTAGCTTTGTAGTATAGTTTCAAGTTGGGGGTTGTGATACCCCCTGTCATGTCTCTATTGCCTAGAATTGCTTCTGCTATTCTAGCTCTCTTCTTGTTCCAAATGAATTTTTGGATAGTTTTCTCAAGGTCTGTGAAGTATGGTGCTGAAATTTCAATTGGGATTGCATTGAAACTATATAGCAGTTTTAGAAGCATGGCCATTTTCACTGTGTTGATTCTTCCTACCCAGGAACAAGGGATGTCTTTCCATTTTCTGATATCATCTTCAATCTCACCTCT
>NW_004624794.1:6633102-6646924 GCF_000247695.1 Heterocephalus glaber | reverse complement strand
TTTTGGTACTGGGGCTCGATCTCAGGACCTGATTGCAAGAAAGGTGTGGTGCCACTGAGCTAAATCCCTGACCCTCATTGTGGTTTTGATTTACACTTCTTTGATGATTATTGATGTTGAGCCCCTTTTCATACCCCTATTAGCCATTCACATGTCCACTTTTTGAGAAATGTCTATTCAGATCTTTAACTCATTTTTAAAATAGGTTTATTTGTGTTTTTGCTATTGAATTGTTTCGGTTCCTTACCTATTTTGGATATTAACTCCTTAGTAGATATAATAAGATTTGTAAATTTAGTCTCCATTACATAGGTGGCCTTTGGACTCTGCTGATTGGTACCTTTGTTGTGCAGAAGCCTTTTAGTTTAATGCAATCTCACTTGTCTATTTTTGCTTTTTTTGCCTGCACTCTTGATGTCATAGCCAAAAAATCATTGCTGAGATCAATATCAAGAAGTATTTTCCCTAAGGATTGTGATTTCTGATTTTTTTCTTTTTCTTGTACTTATCTGTATTTTCCATATTTTGTTACTACATTGTAGGTATCAAAATACTGCATAATAAAGTTTAAAAATGAAGAGAAAAATTGTGCTTCTTCACTGACTTCCACTGAAGATGATTGAAATTCTTTCTCCACCTTTCATGTTAATTGTTGGATTTCTTAGTTTACCCATGCTTCTCTTATTGTGGGGACAGATGTGCACATGATATGCCATCTCACCAGGGAAAGAGTCAGGTGGAGCCAATACCTCTTTATCTCTTACCACTACAGCCAATCTTACCATGCCCTGGTAAATACCTCCAGATGGTCTTTACCAGATCTTTGATTTGAAGGTCATTGCCAGTATGGCCTGTTCTATGGATGAGTGACCCTCTCTACTCCCCATTTCCTTAAACTCTATGGTTATCTCTCACTTGGCAGTGGTCTTCTTCCTCCACCACTTCAGCTTCCTTCCCTTTGAGGTAGGATCCAGTTGGGGTGAGTTGGGTTGCTACTAAGTCATTGTCAAAGACAGTGGCCAGTTAGAAATCCTTTATATGTGTGTGTTTGCCAATAAAGACTGTCAGCTCTCTTACAGCCCTTTCTATTTGTAGAGGTTGAGGTCTTGCTAATACATTTCTCTCCAGTTTAAATCTGTTATGCAAAACTAGGCTCAAGCTTCAATTATTTCACAAGTGGTTCAATAGTTTGATAAATTATTCAGGGTTACAGTTCACATTGCTTTAACCAAATAAACTGATCTGGAAATGTGAGATGACGCTAGTCAGACCACCAGTGGGCACATAACTCTCCCAGCGAAGTTGTTTTAATTTTTTTAAGAAAAATAAGCCAACACCTCATACATTAATTATAGCTAAGCAGATGTTAGGACAACTCACCTCTGTGCTGTGAGTCAGGATGAGTGGCTCTAAATCCACTAGCAGAAGACAAGAAGAGAGGGGGCTACCAAAGGGGCAGTAGCCAGCCAAGTACATGCAGGGTGCAATAGGTCATTTTCCACAGGTCTGAACTACAAGTGCCCCTCTCTTTCAAGCTGTGTCTGTGTATATTAAGGCTCCTTCCTCAGGGGAAAAAAAGGCTTCTGTAGGTGGAAGCCTTCTGGTTTCTAGACTAGAAAGAGCTATTTCCAAGGGAAGCCATAGGGAACTTCTATTAGGCCTGAGCTCTCCTTCCTGACAAAGGCATTAGCTTCTTTATGCCCTGGCCATGCTCTAAGAAGGTCCCTGAAGGCATTTCTATCTCCAGAAGACTGCCTCTGAATACACCTGTGTCTCTTAGGGAAGGAGCAAATGCCCTGCCCATAGCCGCTCCAGGTTCTGCTCTGTGGCTAGGAGGTGACCTCCACCTCCAGGGTAAAGTCTCCTTCAGCCCTGATATTTGCTGATTCAGCACAGAGTGCACCCAGCAGTCTGGAATATAAACCTTTGATTTTGAAGCTCCCAACTACTGCCCCTGTGCCTACTATCCTTAGTACTCCTGGCAGGGCCTGATCTCCTCATCATACACTGTGAAGCAGCTTATGGTAAGAGTGCTCATCTCTGGAACTCAGATCTTATGGGCTGCTGGACTAAATATGTCCAAAAATCCTCCAGATTGTTGCAGAAAGCCCAGAAGCCCACTAACCAATATCTTTGTGGAGTCCCACGGGACTGGTTTTTCTCCCACTTCCTTATGGTGCAGAATGACAAATGCATCTGGAGTCTCACTCACTGTGGCTCTTTCTTCTCTACTACCTACTTCGGCATAGCTATAGAGCACCACCCCTTTTTCTTGACCCATGCTTCCCTGGCAAGTGACAGTCACATTTGTTCAACTTTTACGAAGATGAAGCAAGTGATGGATGGGCCTGATTTGCAACAGAGATCAGATTCCTGGGGATGTCTGCAGATGGTGACAGGCTCTCTTACAGTCCAGATTTACCACAGTAGGTTTCTTAGAAAATATTTCAGACTAGGAAGAAACAATGCCCTTCCTTCGAAGGCAGATGTGGCTGTGGCCATTTGTGGTTTTAAATAAGGGTTATTTGTTTCTCTCCCTTAAACATAGATAGAAATTTCTCTCAGTGGTGACTTCTCAAGACTGCAGTTACAAAGCAGCTGTCTTGGGCAGTGTCTGGCTCACAGATGTCATTGTATAGCTCATAATGAATAATTGAAAAATAAAAATATTATTAACCTAATTTAAGCTAATAATAAGCAACCTGTGTAGATCAGTGAGCTTTACCTTCAAATTATCAGATTTACATAGTCCCTTTAAAAATCATGTAATCAGGCAATAGCGAAGGTTCACATTTCTGCAGGGTAGGGATTGGCCAGTGCTGGTGAAGCTGAATCCTGTAAATACAACATTCTGTTTCCTCACAGCCCCACCAGGCACAGAGAGCCTCTTCTCTCCAACTGCATTTGCTTTCTGGTCCTAAAATATTCAAAGCAGCTCTGGATGGTATGGGCTGTGCTTTGAAAATGTGTCGAGCATTGAATTTTGAGAGTGATGTACAGTAGAAAGTGGGTAAAAGTCCCCAACCTTTAGGAGTTTTAAGGTTCATTTATTCCTTTGTACACAAATGAGTATAATATCTTCCCAGTCTACTGTTATGAAATTTTGCATAAAAACGTTCACAAAAATGCTTTGAACTCTTCAGAGGTGATTGATAAAGTAAAAGTGATAGTTTCTGACTCTTGGTACTTCAAACTCCATGAAACATCTGTCTGCTATGTTCTTGTCTTTTATACTTGAAATTGGATACTGTTTTAACAGAGACATTTCGGTACCACAGAACTGACAAGTGGAAAGAGCTGACAGTTCTCTCTGATTTGATGCCCAGACACATGTTAACTCTAATTCTTGGGAGTGGAAGCCAAGTGTTGGGTGCAAGTTTGGCATTTGGGGGTGTTGCCCTTTCTTTGAAGCTAATTATTACATTGTTGTGTGCAGAAAAGAGTCTGATATTCAGACACTCTGAATTGTACACAACACACAGAGGAGGGTCAGCAGTAGGGGAGAGAGGGCTGGAAGACAGGCTACTTTGTCCTCATGGCCAGAGGAATAACTTCAGATGATCGCTAAGGCCACGATGATCACAGGATCCTCTTTTCAACTGCAGGCAGTTTTTGCAAAAACACATTAGGGCAAGTTTGCAAAATGAATTTTTCATTCATTCACCTGTAGAACAAGATTCCCTCCACTATGGAACAGTGGTGATCTCCAGATGACATTTTAGGGACTTCCAAATAGAAATCCTTGTGGAAAATTGTGGGAATCAGAAGGTAGTGTTAAACTGTCTCTCCTCATCCCAGGGCCTAGGACACCATGCGAAATACCACTTTCACTTTTTGAGAGCTTGGTAGCTGCTGCTGAAGTCCAGCATTGTAGGTCTATGACATTTAAGATAGATGTTCCACTCAATGTTCGTAAGTGGGTTTGGATTTGGGTTGCTTTCCAAGTTTTTGCATGAATCTACTAAATTCTTAAGAAGGTGTGTATTTGTAGAAGCCAAGGATTTCGTCACCCATTCAAACTGATTTGTTCCTCAAACTGTTTTCTGGAATGTACCATTCTAGTAGAAGTTCCCCTGAGCTGCTAGCAGACACACTTGTGCCTCTGACTTACTGACTTACCATAGCTGCCTCCTTCCAGGCAGTCACACATAGGTGAGATCAGGCAGTGACATGCATCAAGGGCAGAGCCACTGCTCAAAGATAATGTCAAATCTCTCTGCTTTGGTCACCAAACACACTCCTCTTGAGCTCAGTTTGATCTGCAGGTACCTGCCTAGGATTGCTGAGCAGAACTACCCTAAATTATGACACTGATTACTTTATACTTTCTACACTGTTTAGGCAGGATTTACTCTGAATTCATGACCAGTGTGATCCCCAACCCACTCTCTGCAGTCATTACATCTTCACCAAATTTATTTTTCTTTCCAACTCTTGATTTGCAGACTACTCAAAGCCAGAAAGGAAAGCCCCTGGGCTCCTGAACCCTAAGAGTATGGTGAGAACAACAGGATGGCTAACTTTCCAGAGAACAATCCATAACCAACAAACAATAAATTCAGAAAGCCAGGTCAATATACAGTCCCTGATAGTCAGCTTGTTACACCATGAGCTTTCTTGGCAGACATTAATAAAAATGCTGCTCTTATTAATCAGCATGGGCACCATCAGGGCTGAGCTCCTGTGGCCCTGGTTTTCTGGAGGGCATCTGTTGACGTGGGGTGCAGCCCTGATTCTGCCTCAGTGTCAAATAATACATCCAAGAAAAATGACAGAGGAAAAGTTGGGCATGTTATTACCTGACTAATGGGCTTCTGTGGCCAATTATTTATCTTCTATAAGTCAGAGTTTCAGGAAAAAGGCTCTGTAGTCACCCTTTACTTTTGGGGGATACATTTCAAGAACACCAGTGGATTCCTGAAAACACAGATAATACTAAATCCTGCAGAAACTATGTGTTTTCATATACATGGCTATGTAAAGGTTAACATAAATTAGACACAGTAAGCAATTAACAATAATAAAATAGAACAATTATAACAATATACTCTAATAGAAGTTATGTGAATGTGATCTCTTTCTCTAAATGTCTTATACTTTCACCTTATCACCTATAGGAAGTATTTTAAGGCATTTCTTTAGGATTTTCAAATTGCCAGCACTGCTACTCTTGTACTGGTGGGAGGGGGGCATTATTAAATAAAATAAGCATTACTTGCACATAAGCACTGCCATACTGTGACAATAGCTCTGATAATCAAGGTAGCTACTAAATGATGACGGGTGGGCAGGTAGGTAGCATATACAGTTTGGATACACTGGACAAAGGGGTATTTCATATAGAGCAGGATGTTGTGAGATTTCATCACATGACTTAACATGGTGCACCTTTAGAACTTATGAACTATTTATTTCTGGAATTTTTCTTCTAATATTTTCAGACCTCAGTTGATCATAGATGACTTCAACCATGAAACTTGGACTTGTGGATAAAAGGGGAATGGTGTTCTTTCTATATGTCATGAATGCAGGCTTGGGACCTCCATCCTATACTCTTATATGTCACACAAGCAGCAAAGATCTTGCAGCCTGGACAAATGGATAGACAAAGTGTCAGTCTCTAAATCCTCTTCTCCCAGTGCACAAGACTGCTCAAGGAAGGCAGAGGGTGCTAAAAGGAATAGATCAAGAGGTTCACCATCCTCCTCCCTTTCCACTGGGCTGCCACTCTCTCACTTTCTGCACAGGTTGGGAAGCAGGCAAGAAGCCTAGCCTTTCCCTGGATTTCACTGTCTTTCTGGAATGTTGAAACAAGCTTGGTTTCCTTTTTGTGAGCATATCTGAGATGGTGACCATCTTTACAATGTCATTTTGTCTGACTGAGAAGGCCCATTTGACCCTTCTGAGACATTAATTTCACTCCTGTTGTTACCCTCTGGAAGATTTTGTCCTTTCAGGAGTGCTTTTATTTATTTCTCTTCTTACTTGAGTTTTTAAAAACAGTCTCATTCATCCATCACATGATATGGCCACTGTGCTATATTGAAGATATAGCCTCTGTTTAATTTATTCATTCATTTCTCCCCATTTCCTATGCCCATTTTGATATGTTTAATACATATTTGCTTTGTGTGCTCATATGGATCCTTGCAAAATGTAAATTCTTAATTTATATGCATGAAATTTAATTTCATGTAAATGGTATTGGTTGAGACATCATCATCATTCTGAATTTCTCTCACTCGGTACTGTGTTTTTAGATGCATCCATGTTGGTATGTGCACATGAAGATTGTTTATTCCAATGCATGTTCTTGGTTTGCATCTATCATATTTTATCTGTCCTCTCACCCACTGATGTTTGACTCATCCACCTCCAACTTTTTGTCCATGCTACCATGAACTTCTTTGTGTACATGTCCACTTATGGCCATATGTGAAAAAATTGGGAAATACATATCCTGTAGTAGACACATATGTTAAATCTGGCTATGATGCTCTATTGTTCTCCAAAATTTCTCAATCAGTCAATATGGTCTTATATCCCCACATTTCCTCCAACATTTGACATTATTATCCATTTAATTCAGCCAGTCTAATCTGTACAAAGTGATATCAAAATATTGTTTTCATTTTCATTTTTCTAATTATTCAGTGTTAAGCATCTCTTCAATGTGAGTGTTAGCTTTAGTTGTCTCATCTATCCTTACCACAAAGATCCTTTGACCATTTTCTCACCAGATTGACATTTTCTCTATATTGATATACAGAAATTCTTTCCATATTTTACAAAGAATAATCCCTTGTTGTTGTAAATATTGCAAACATCTTTTCCTGTTCTATCATTTACTAATTTTGTTTATTGTTATTCTAAACACAAATCTTTAATTCAATATAAGAATATTGATTCTTTTTTGATACCTTATTGTGGTTGTTTTTGAAATTTTATTTAAAAGGTCATGACCAATGTTATGAAGGAATACAAAGAACTTAGAGTCATAAGAATGAGAAGGGAAGAGATAAAACAGACATTATCTGTGAATGATATGATCATCTACTCAGAATAACCAAAAGAATCAACACATACACATACTATTAGAACTAATAATAGAGTTCAGCAATATTGCTAGATCCAAGACCAACATACAAAAATCAATAGCACTTCTCTACCCTGGCAATATCCAAGTGGAAAATAAAACATAAAAATGAGCAGTGCTCTTCTACCCAGACAATGTATTTCATAAACATTTTGTGTTTTATTTACTTAAGGGAATTGGTTCTCTACTACAGAGCATTCACAGACACACAGCACTCTAGAAGAAAACTGCTACAGAAAGTATAAAGCAGGAGGGACTGGTGAGAGGGTGCCCATCAGATGGAAGGAAGTTGGTAAAGAGTCTTCCAGGTGTTTTTGGTCTGAGGATTGAGGGTTGCATGGGGAGCTCCTTGAGGCTAGGAGACACATCAACCACTCTCACCTTTGCATCTCCAGGACCTGATGTCTGCCACCTAATGGGGTATCAGTATTTACTGACAAACAAATGGTGTAGCATATTTACCAAAGTCTTGGTGACCACTCACTTTCAGCTTTCATTGAAGTCCCAGGGGAAAGCCTTCTAAAAGTAAAATTGATTTTGACAGATGAGCAAGAATGCACTGGAAAATATTTACCATCTATAGGAACAGAATACAAAAGTGTTCTTGGAGATGAAGACATTCTATCCTAACAATTCTTTGGACTCCCCAATTAAAGACATTTTTATTGTGGTAAAATACACATAACATAAAATCTATCATTTCAATCATTGTAGAGTTTACTGTCCAATAACATTAAATACATTCACACTGTTGTGTGGCCATCACTACTCATTTTGAGAACTTTCATCTTCTCAGACTGAAACTCTGTATTTGTTGAATAGCAAATCCTCTTTCTTTCCTACCTCCACCTCTGGCAACCATCAGTCTATTTTATTGTAATATATTTATTTATTTAGCACTACTGGGAATTGAACCCTGGCACTTTCTTGTTGTTTATTTTGAGACAGGGTCTCACTAAGTCAGTAAGTTGCCCAGGCTGGGCCCCAACTTGTGGTCCTCCTGCCTGGGCCTCCCAGAGTGCTGGGATTGCAGATGTGCACCACCACGCCTGGCTTAACTATCATTCTGTTTTCTGTTTTTAAAACTTCAACTTTCTAGGCACCACATATAAGTGGAATCACAGAACATTTATGCATTTGTGTCTGGCTTATTTCACTTGTCTCCAAGCTTTGTTCATGTTATAGCATGTCAGAAGTTCCTTTCTAAGGCTGAATGCATTCCATTGTATATATGTGCCACATTTTGTTTATCCATTCATTCATGGATGGATATTTAGGTTGTTTACATACAACACGCACATATACCACATACACACACTCACTCAAGTTGTGTTTATTGTGTACATACTCTTGGCCAGATAAGTCCTGGGGCCTGAAAGGTAAGTATAATATACAACTATCACTTCTGGGCTTCTTATGGTCATACCGGGGATTTATAGAGCTGAACAAAGAATTTCAGTACATTCTGAAAAAGAAGAGTATGCCTGGACTCTACAAAAGGGATTATCTCTCCCTCTCTCTCTCTCTCTCTCTCTCTCTCTCTCTCTCCCTCTTCTCTCTGTCTCTCAGAGTTATTATTGGAAGTAGATCTTTTTGAAGAACGAATAGCTCATCAGTCAGAAAGGGGCCTCTTAATGTTTTAGGCAAAGGGAGCAATTCCTGCACACAGATGACCAGAAACTGATAAGTGGCTGAGTGTAATTCAACCATAGTTTCTAGGTTTAGAGTGGGCTGCCTATTGAAGGAAGAGTGAATAATCAACCTGGAAAAATAAACTGGGGACAGCTATTTCTTAAGATGATAGAAAATCACTTAGAATCTAACATAAATATATATTCTTATTTTTCTCCTTCTATAAAAAGCAGCTAATATCAATGCTTATTGGCATATTAGTTTTCTTCCCCTTAATAATATACATCGGCACTATTTCCATATCCATATATAGAAAATGTCTTCATTTTTTATAGCTTCACGGCATTATGTTGTATGGACATACCAGAAGTTATTTAACTGGTTCCCTATGGGTGGACATTTAAGTTCCTTGCCATTTTTGTTTTTACAAGTAATACTAATGAGTAACCTTGCTGAGGTGTCATTTCACACTTGTGCTTGTGTAACTAGAGAATAAATTCCCAAATGTATAATTGAGGGGTCAAAGGGTATATACATACGTAATTTTGATAGATGGTGCTGATTTGCCCTCCACAGGGGTTATACCAATTCATATTTCCACCAGCAATATAGGATGTCTGCTTCCATTCAGCCTCACCAAGAAAGTGTTATCAAAGTTTTGGATTTTTGCCAATTTGATTGGTGAAAAATGGCATACCAAGATGGCTTTGATTTGGGGATCTCTTGTTAGAGTCAAGTTAAGTCTTTGTCTTATGTTTGAACCATTTATATTTCTTAGTATGTCAACTTTCTTGGCTCCCACTTTCCAGTTGGCCATTTTATTTCCTTTGTAAGTCTTATTGTTTTCAGCATTTAAACAAAAATATTGTCGAGTTTTTTAAAAGTATTTTTTCTTAGTGTCTTAGAGATAATCAATATGATTTTTCTTCTGAAATCTAGTAATAAGATCATTTGTTCATTGGATTCTGTCTTAGTTTTACCATTCTTATTTTTGAAATAAAATCTTATTTTGTACTTTATTATTGCTTACTAATTGGATAATGGATATGGATATAGTTTGCTAATATTTCACATCTGACTTTTGCACCAATGTGCATAATAAAGTTAGGTTACAATTTTGTTTTTTAATTAATTTTGTTCAATCCCTATCAGATATGGGCATAATATTGTATTTACTCCAAATGAAAGATTTGGGGAATTTTCTTTCTTTTTAGATGCACCTGACAATTTCAATATTACTGGGTCAGGTAACTTGGTAGAAGAGACAGACATTTCCCCAGGCTTGGACCTGTTTTAGGTTCTTCATCTTATGATTCTTCTTGTCCCCTAAAGAAATAGTTCATGAATTTATTCTTTAATTCTCTGGGTTTCTAGTTTATTGACTTAGTAACTTTTGCTGTTGTATTTATTGACTCCTCATCTTTGTTTAATTTCTTTTTGAATCAGATTCTTGACTTATTAGTTTTTCTTCTTTATTTTGTTTTTAGTGTGTATTTACAATACACAATAGTTACATTTCTCTTGGGTAATTGGGAAAAGATATGTATGCAACATATCTTGATCATTTTCCATCCCTTTCCTCCCCTTGCCCTTGATTTCCTTTCCATCTCCAAAGTCTTTTTGTTTCCTACTATTTCTCCTTTATTTTATTTTATTTTATTTTTTTTGGTACTGGGGATTGAACTCAGGTCCTTCACTTGTGCCGCAGGCATTGAAACCACTGAGCTAAATCCCTGGACCACCTTTATTTTACTTTTATATATTTATATTTTAGGTTCCTCATATAAGACACCATGTGATATTTAACTTTCTGCTTAAACTTTTGAGTTTATGATGTTTACCCTGTATTTTTTAGCCATGCCAATTTTTGATAGAGAATGTTTCACTAATTTTTTAAATTCAGAGTTGTTTTTTCCCTCTCTAACCTAACAATGTCCCTGAGAGCTTTTTTTTTTTAATTTCAAAAGGTGGAAAGGACTTTTTATTTTCTGGTTTTATTTAATTATTTTTATTATATTACACTTAAAGAACAGCATCTTTAGTGTTTCTGTTGTTATTGCTTAATTTATTTGGGTTTCTTTGTGGCCTAGAATGTGATCAATCCTTTTATAAATGTTTTATGAACATTAGAAAAGAAAATAAATGATCTATTGTCAAGGTGTGTAATCTGCGTGGCTCAGTACTGTTTCTATTATGAATCTGGTGCTCTGGGGCTGCTAGACTCCACTTTTCTATCTACTTGGACTATCCTGGGCCGAGAGGGGTAAACTGTCTGCCTAGAAGTGTGGCTACTATTTCCTTTTCTTTCAGCCACCTGTCATTTCTGCTTCATTATTCTTCCTGTGTCTTCTGATGTGTGGGTATTCAGAATGGTTAGATTGTCTTCCTTTAGCATTCTCAAGTGTCTCTCTACCTGTTCTTCTATATCTTTATTCTGAATTTCACCTGCTTATATATTAAGTGTATGGCTCTGTTTCTTTTTATTTTCATCTGCTTGTTATGTCTTTGAATGTCCTGTTATATTCAATTGTGCTGAACAACTTGCTCTTCTGTGTCTCCTAAATACAGTGTGGGGTTGCCTTTGCTCTGTGGGGCAACCTGAAAATCTTCCCATTGAATCAGTGGAGGTTTACATTTACCAGGACATGTATTTGGTGTTGTTCTGAAATCTATTAGGTTTTGTTTATTTGTTTTTAAAGTTCTTTAGAATGTGATCTGTTTTGTTTGTTTTAGTCATCTTGATATTTAAGATTTGTATTTCTTTTTAGTCACAACACTTACAGGTTTATATGACAGCTTTAGGGCTTATTTCTTTAGACATTATCTTCTTGCCTATCATGATTGATGATACAATTAACATACTTCCTTTTCCTTCCTTTCTCTTCCCTTCTTTTCTACAACTCAATTTTAGTTTGTAATATTATGTTGGTGTATATCTCAGTGCTAATATATATGCATGTGGTTTATCACTCTCAAAAATTATCTGGCAACACTGAGATCCATATTCTTTCATGGCAGGGATTGGCAGTGCTGGTGCAGCTGCTTCTTCTAAGTAGACCAAGAATATTCAGGTTTGCCTTGATTTCCACCAGTCCCAGGTACCCTTCCCTTCATCCCTGACTTCTGTAGTCATATTTGCCTCTCCAGGCCTGAGAGATCCAGGGAATCCTGGGAAAGGATGGGGAAGTCCACCCAAGGTCAAAGCTTGGAAAACTTTGTCTGAGTTATTGAATTGATGTAAATAGAGAGCAAAAGGAAGATGTGGTGGTGATGCAGATTTCTGGTTTGTGCAAGTTTGGAGGCCTGTTCTGTAGGCCTGTAGGAAACTCAGTTAGAGATGCTAAGTAGTTGGGTTTTTTTGTACAGATTTGGAGCTAAGGGAAGGAAGTCAGGAACAAGAGACAAAGATCACTACTACCCCATTGCTTCCTCCACCATGTGTGGAGAACGCTTGTTTTAAAGAGTATATAAATATCATCTCTCTTAATCCTTCCAGGAAAATGGACTCAGAGAGGTATAGGTGGAAGAGCTTTTATTTGAAGCAATATCTCTCTGATATTAAAGTCCAGGAATATTCTTCCTCCTAAGTCGTGTTGTCTCTGTAGGGGGTTGACTTCATTGCTTTGGTGTTTGGTCCTAATATGAAGATAAAATCGCACATTTCATGGCATGGCCTCAGTGTTTCTGCATAAACTGAGTCAGCAGGAGCAAGACATCCTTCAGTGTCTCAACTGAGAACTTGTGCATCAGTAAGCAGAAACTAGGTCCTCCCCTTTCATTTGAGCCCCACTATTGTTGCACTGTTGATATCCATATGGACTCAGGTCTCTTGATGTGCACATAATGGGCCTAAAACGGCTAGTGCCCAGCCATGGCACTGCACATGGATACTGGGATCTGCATAGTTTCACCACACACTGATAATTTAGAGATGTAGGCTTTAGTAGTGATTTTTTTCTTCCTCTGTTTATGAAAATATGAACTGGTTTGAGCTATAGGCAACGAGACATAGTACGTGTTAAAAAGAGGCCTGTCCAATTAAGACAGAGTTTGTCTCTGAAGTATCGTGTCTTTCTGATGTTCCCAGTGATGTCAGGTGGACTAGGTGGACATGGACATTATGGAAAAGGCAATGGTACTCTTATTTTCAGGGACCACACTCTTTCACTACATGTATGTGTAAAGAAATAAAATGTTCACAGAATAAGAATGTAAACATAGTTTCAGACTAGCATCACGTGGACTCGTGAGAAATGTTACAATAGATAATTCTGTCCATTAATTATGCTTTTTAATATTTTATTTCCTAGTGAAAGGAATATTGCTAATGCAGTGTCTACTATGTGCTAAGATTTGGGATAAGAAAATTACATCTGGTGATGATGCAGTTAAATGAGTTAAGAAATGGGAAATGTTGAGAACAGGATTTGAAATGTAGTAAGTTTTATAAGAGTGTGTGCTACTTTAACTGCTGCAAAAAATTAATTCATATTGAAGGCTAAAGGCTAATGTTCACAGAGACTCAGTAACTTTCTCAGGGTAACATAGGTGCCAAGAAGACAGTGGTTTCTGTACAGAGTTCTTATGACCACAAAGCAAAGAATCAACCCTAACTCTCCTCCCCAAAACATTGGAAAATATAGTAAGATTTAAGAACAGCCTTGGTGAAATCCATAGAAGTGAATTTCAAGAGTTTTGCCTGAATAAGGAGTCAATAATTCATTCTGAAAGAAAGTGCAGGAATGGGGCATAAAACCTCTAATAAAAATATAATTCATTGATCATTCTTATCAGGCATTGATGGTTCCTGTGTAAGCAGATTTGACATGTCTCTGGCTATGCTCTTGGTCAAGGTCTGCTACTGACACTTGGCATGCAGTAATTGTCAACTGCCAGCCTTAGCTTTTTTGAGAGGAAGAGTCTCCCAAGACCCTAGAGAAGATATTCACGTAACACCACCTTTCAACTTTGATTTCTTATCATCCAGGACAAACAACAGCCTATTCCTTCCAGACTGAGCTATATACTATCTCACTGTGATCTTTCTCTTTTGTTTTACACACACACACACACACACACACACACACACACACA